>VMRN01000019.1:3005352-3038637 GCA_010277015.1 Poeciliopsis turrubarensis
GTGTGTGTGTGTGTGTGTGTGTGTGTGTGTGTGTGTGTGTGTGTGTTGCAGATGGTGAAAGCAGAGAGCACCATTTTACAAATAGAAGCTTTGTCTGAAAGCATCAACAACCTCACAGTAAGCCCCGACACACACAGGCTGCCGGTTAATGGCGTCTGCAGCTCGCCGCTTATCGTCTGCAGTAACAGAAGCTCAAATCTTTCAGATGGAAACTTCTGCTGTCCGTTTGAAAAAAAGTGATCCGCAGGATGACAATAAAACACTCCACATCTGTCTGAAAAGTCAAGACTGTGGCACTATATTTCTACAAGTCTGGAAAACGATGTGCTACTTTTGCTGCCGGCAGTCACCTGTGGTTCTTTTGCTTTGGTTCTGTTTGGATCTAAAACTCGCTGTTTTAGATCCAAACAGCCTTAATGAAGCCTTGACATCTTGAACATTTGAGCAATCACCACAACAACAAAAACGCTCATTTCATATTTGGGTAAAAAAAAAAAAAAAAAATTAGCTCATTGCTAAAGTAATTTTGTTTGCGTGACTGATTTGGGATCAGTTCAAATTTATCAGACTTTCTCGCCGTCTTTAGTGACCTTGATCAACAATTCTCCAGTTTTTCAGCGGATTTTGGCCATTTTTTTTACAGCATGTTGACTGTTGTGCGTTTAAGAAAGACCTTTATTCATAAAATAGAAAAGAATAGATAATATGGTCTCCAGAGGAAGGAGAGTCACGGATTTCTTTTAGACACATTCACAACATTTCGAGGGTTGCATGCTGAAAGGTTTTGTTCAGGCACTCAACATATACAAACTTCTATGAAAGTTCTGTGAATGCAGTGCAAATGTTGCAACTTTAATCTAATAATATTATTTAATCTCATGCTGTTCTATGCAGACACTCCGTTTGTACTGATGAATATTAGCTCACCATGTCATACCAAATGTGACGGTGATGGCAGGAGAAACAGTTTTGTTCGACCCAGTTTGAAAACAGTCAAAATGTGCTTCCTTTGTTAATAGCAAAACCCAAATAAAAATGTTTTTAAACACCAACACAAATGTCAAGACAAGTGAACATTGGGACAGCTTTACAATTTGAATGCAAACAATGCTAGTCATTTTTCTAATTCTACTTAACTTGTTAACTTGCCTCAGAAAGCAGCAAATTCCACTGATTTTCTGACTTGCAACCGGAAAGAGAAATGCAGATCAGCGAGGAACCACGAACTTGTCCAAAGAGGGCAGTTGCTTCTTTTGCCGTCTCAGTGAAATGTCTCTAGAACCTGATTGCAAAAAAAGGCAATATCATTTGACTTTAATTGAAACATATTTTTTTGAGTCCTGTCATTTGTTATTAAAAGTTTCAGAACTACTAATTGCAAGTTTTCAGCTAATAGTCATTTGAAAAAATTACCTCCATAAGTCCAAACACCCTGTGTTATTTCTGGTAAAGTGTTGTCTCTGAGTTTCATTTATTTATTTATTTATTTATTTATATTTTAAGATTCAGCTAAAGCAACAAGAACAAATTCTCACCATCAGTCTGCTGTTAACAAAAAGAGATCAAAAATAATAAGGCAACAAATAATTCTATGTCGCCTTATTTGTCAAATTATCATTAGCTCCTCGGTCCAGAGTTTCACCTTGCAAAAAACATGTTGCTTAGAAAATAGTGAAATAAAAATAAGCGAGGAAGTTCAAAAGGCAAACTCTGAAATGCTTTCAAAAAGCCTGGAGAATTATTGAGCAAGATTACAAACTATCACAAGAAAGTCTCGGCTTACAGGCGAAGAAAAAAAAAACAAAGACAAACTTCAAGACTTTTGAACAGTACAGTAAATATTCACATATTAAACTCCAAGTTACTTTCAAGCATCAAGTTTCCTCCTTCAAATCTTTCTCTTCACAAATGTTTTGTCAAATAAATGGACAAGCATTGAAGGAAAAAAAAAAAAAAAAAAAAAAAAGAGACGGAGCCTTCTCATCTGATCAGTCCACGTTTCTAACCATAAACCGATCCCAACTCAGTTCGCGGTGCAAACGCTAAGCCCAACCTCTCTGACACGTTCCCACACCCATGATGCTTTGCCTGCAGTACCTGCTGAGCCAGGACGAGCCGCGGAAGGACCTGAGGCGCTCACAAACGGCGCTGGTGTGAGGGACGACGGCTTTTCTCGACCTGCGGCCGGCTCAGCCCCGCGGGCCTAACGCTGCGGCGTGGAGCCGCTCCCACTCGCTTCCCTGTAACCACTGCTACCTCATGTAACACCTGCAGCCCTTCTGTGGACACAGACAAACTGGAAACACAAGCTGACAGTGAAGAGTCGCGTCTTCATGCAAGCATTTGAAAGACTTTTCACGACGTTCCGATTTTAACTATGCAATCCGTCGTTAATGTACATAGTGTGTTATTTGCACTGACCGCAGTGTACAAAAAATGTACACTGTGACGTGTCCATTTTTTGTTGGTTCATCAGAGGAAATACAGGACAGTTGGAGAGTAATCTGATGAAATCGAGAATAGATCATGCAGACAAAAAGCAGATTTCAATTAAGACTTGATGCCTAAAACTACCCAGAAATAAACATCAGTTTGTTGAAATTCGACTATACATCTTGCTTTGTTCTAATGACCACAAACGTACTTTTCTGAACATTTTAGCACCATCTGCAAATGAGGAGTTTCTCTTAAGGCGTTGCTCCATATTCACTGGTTACAGCTAGATGCAACTTGCTACAACAGAGTGGCGCGCCCTTCATAAGATCTTTAATGAACCACATCCCTAAAGAGGTCTGTTGGATTAAATCTGGTGACAGCGGACTCATGAAATATCCCTCAGACGACTGCCACACGAAAGGGGAAGACGGTACGTGTTTAAACGACGTTTAATTGGCGCAAGGGGCCTTAAAGTGTGCAAAGAAATGATCCCCACACCACTGCACCGACACCATCAGCCTAAACCACTGATACAAACCAGGATGGACACGCGGTTCCAAGACGTTTACTCCATATTTTGGTTGTAGATGATCTTGAGTCATTGAACTCGACACAATTTGACCATTCTGTTGTCTACGATTTGTGGATCTGTGCAAACTCTTCAGGAGTTGAAGGTAAGGCCAGAACCACGGATAAGGCAATAGCTGCATGTCGCCTCATAAAAATCAGGCCGCAGCAGTGGAGGGGTAACGGTCTGAGCTCAATTACGGCCACATAAACTCAGTCAACCGGAAGCCCAAAGGTCCAGAGAAAAGCTGTAAACCAAAGGAGTCGAGATGGCACGAGTCCATGTGAACGTGACAGAACTATTGATGCAGGCCACCTTTTAGCAATTAAGATCTTATTGAGGGTAAAGTACTAGGAAATAAAGCCAAGAACGACAAAAAAAGTTATCGGCAGCCTCAAGCGAATAAGAATTCTTAAATGCTTAGAAACGGGAGAGTCTCAGCTCATCTGAGGAAAACTGGCGTTCCGACCTCAATGTCTTCAGTTGTGTTTCCTTTAAAAGGGACAGCTTAGCATTTTGTTTGCTGATCAGAATCTTCAAAAGGCCGACGGCCGTTAAACTCATAACAAGAATCTCTTGTTGACTTACCAAGCTGCAAACGCCACACCCATGCTGCCAGAGTTTCAACTCTTCCTCCCCGCGAATCGTCTGTATTCGTTTGAAAGTTGCGCACCAGAGGTCATCCCTGCGCCTGAGCCCCACATTAAAACACCACTCAGGCTGACGCACATATAGACGTTGTCTATCTCAGCAGGGCAGCAGACAGGAGTCAAAAACAGGCACAGCACTCCATACTGGAGGAAATTCGAGACCCATCCTGGTGAGTAAAGATATTTCACTGGCAGATCAAATTATAGCAAATATTTGGTGTTCAGCGTCTGTCTGGTTTTCATAGGAACACATATAGGGTTGACTACTTGTTGTTTAAACAAATTCCTTCTTCCAGTGCATCAGAGAGACCAGCCTCTGATCTTCTGTCCTCACCTGAGCTTCGAACATGGGCCAGAAGACTAGCAGCACAACTTCTAACAATAAGAAGAACTCAAGGTTCCTCTCCTTTCTAAATCGCTTCTTGCCCCAAAAACCCTCCTTGGACAGCAGCACGTCGCCAAGGACAGGCGTCTTTGCCAAGCTGACACCACCATCTGCAGTGAACCCCCACGATTTCACACGTCTTATTAGCGACTGCATCTCTTTTGCGTCAACCAGAACCCGGGAGTACCTTGTCTTCAAAGATCCAGAGGGAAGGTTGCAGCCGAGTCCCCCGGCATTAACTCAGGTGGAAGCACAGATCATCGTAGACGCTTGGTCAAAATCTCAGGAAATGCACTTTTGTTGTACGCAGGTATTGAACGTCTCCTTCTCCCACAGGTCTTTCTGATGACCTACATCGCTCAAAGCGTTAGCCTCGACTTCACCGACACCTTCAACTGCACGGCCATGACACCGGAGCAGCGCATTCTCCTGGGAGCTGACTGGGTTTGGGCCATCCTGGAGAAACCCACCAAGAACCCTAAAATACAGATCGCAGTGCAGGTCCTTCACCTGCCTGAAAGGGAGGAAGCTGAAGAAAGAGCAACCACCGGAAAACCCGTCAGCGAGTCCATCCAGATGGCCAGGCGGGAGTCCAGGAACGGGAACGTGTACGAGCGCATGGTGGAGTTCTGCGCTTCCATTGGCAAGGACTGCTACGCCCTCTTCTTGTTCTTTGGGAAAAGGGACGACAAGGAAAACGTCTACGGCGTCCTGAGCAACAACTTTGCGGCGGCTGCTGGAAAAAGTGACAAAATAGACAGAGCTCTGCTTGAGAACTTCCTTAAAGGTTCGAGGTATTTCCATACACCCTTGGGAATGATCCAGGCCATTTTCACAAAGAAAACAGATGAAGTGCTCACTTTAATGGTTAAATTTAGCTGAAGAGTTGAGGAACTGACATGTACTGTTAAGACTAATGTAGGAAGTTTATCGGCCAATAAAAGTAGATGGCCACTGAGACGGTTCATGTCATAGGTTAAATATACACTATAAAATAGATCATTTGTGAGGGTTATGGGACACCAAGTGAAATACTGCATTAGATCACATCCACGGCTGTGGGCTGCAAACGAGTAGGACTGGGTTTGAAAATCGGTCAAGAATAAGCGAGCACGTTGTTTACTAGTTACATGCACAAAACATTAAATCGACAGCTAACAGCTGACTTGGTCTAAAATAAAGACGCTGCAAATGACACCATATTGTTTTTCCTGATTCAGTTTGGGAATGCACTCCATGGTGCATTCCATTAATTCTCAAATTCAGAAAAAACCCGCTAGCTAGAGTGACAAATTGATTTCCAACTTCTAAATTTTGTGGGTCATTCCCAACCATGACATCAGATGTGGCTGCTATGAGTATAAAGTCATAATAGCTGCAGTAATAAACTGTTTATTTGAACTTCTGTTCGATAATTTAGGCCATATTGGACCGTAGATGAATCTGAATGTGACTGGATTATTCTGGATTACATTGGATGGATTTATATTTCGTTTAAACCTACATAACTGTATATAAACTTGACCTCGTCTTGCAAAAGTTTCTTGCGATGACATTTGTTGTTATTCAGAGATAAATATGATTATGATCTGAATTAAAACCTCTCGGTCAATGGGGTGAAGGACAAACATGATGCTAATTCTCAGTTAGCTCAGTAAATATTTTATGAGTACATGGATTTACAGATATTCTGCGTATAAAGCGGTTCAGAGAGGAGCAAATGGTAACGAAGGAGGTTATGATTGCCTAACTGACATGAATTCGAGTTTTTATAGCGGTAAGAAAAAAGTCTCTACTCATTTACAGTTTGGGCTCAAAATAAAGACATAAAATAAATCATGTTGGCTGCATAAACTAGCAGATCCTGCATTGGAAGTGATATCTAATGAAATGGTAAAAGCAGCTTTTAAAACCAAAAAATAATCACTGTGACATTTTTTTTTCTTCTTATGATCAAGTCGAGGAAAAAAGTAGTAAATAATTATGATGAAATGACTCACAGTAAGAGGAAAGCAGATTTCTAGGGTTTTAATGTTCAGCAATTTTGATCTTTACCTTGTCCTAAACTTTACCATGTATGTAAAATTGTGAATTAACTGCATCCCAAAAGTCCTAATTGTGCACAAAACACTGCAATTTAGTTTTACTACGACTATCTATTTTACCCATTACAAATGAACATTTGTCCCAAAACTGTTCTAGTAAAACACAACTCTTTTCAAATATGCAAAATGTCCGTGTTTGTTAATATATTTCAAATAAAAAGCAACTGCAGGTTACAGGAAGTGGCTTTGTAAATAATATGTTTACCAGCTGCAGACAGAATTACAGTCTGCCTCACAAGACGCTTTTACAAGAGATGCTTTAACGTGGCTTTTGGTTTGACTTTAAGTCCTTAGTCTCGCAATATATGATTTGCTGATGAGTTGGTCGCAAAATGTTTCTTGAGAAAAATATTTGTGTCCCTCGTAGCATTTATTCATCAGTAGCTTGACAGGAAGAAGGGCAGAGAGGTATGGGAGAACGTCGAGGACCGTCACCTCTGCGTACGCTGGACTGACTCTTCCACTGAACTACCTGCTGTTACGCAAAAATGTACTTTGTTTAGTTTCCATGTCTTGTCACAACACTGTGTGACCAACGGCAACACTGTTCGGTTTACGTGGGATACTACAGGAGCACATTGTAACAGGCTTTGTAAAGTGGAAATGTGTATCATTTCAACAATGCATATTAAGACTGCAGCATAACACTGCAGCGCCAGCCCAATTACTGCTTTTGTACGCACAAGTACTAAATAAAATGTTAATCCTAATGTTAAAGAGGCTCTTGTTTTAAATAGTTTGCGACCAGCTGAAGGCTACGTTAGCAGCTTGTGTGAATGTGACGCATGTTTGATGTTACATAGAGCCAACATAGTGGGAGGAAATGATTCCACGAAAAGGTGGAATTAAAAAATATTTAATGATACAGACTTTTAGTTTTGCGAAGAGGCTGTGCGGAAAATTGAAAGGAAAAAAAAATAGAGAATTGCCAAATTCCCCTCAAGAACACATGGAAAACTTTGTTTTCTCAATCCATATGGGGAGGTTTGAAATCAGTGCGTCAGTTTAAAAATAGTAGGAATTGTCTCTGGCATTTTAAATTAAATTGAAGTGAAATTTACAGTAAGGTAGGTCTGAGTAAAGAGCTTCATAAATTGATCTTGCGTAAGATTTTAAGTATGTGCTACATTTTACTTTAATGTAGTGGTTAAAACACCAGTTTACAAATGCAATATATCCAGTATAAGTCCAGACTCCGTATCGTAAAACAGAACCTAGTCCACAGAAACCAGTAATAACTTAATTCATTAATGAAGTTGGCACTTTGTGTCAAAGTCGCCATCCAACATCACTTAATTTAAGTAGCACAAACGGATCTGCAGAGATGGAACTAAAAATGACATTTTACATTTTTTAAACTGTTTCTTTGATTTTGTTTTTCAATTAAACTTCATGTTACACAGTATGTGTGTAGATGGAATGGTGTATATTTATTGAATATCAAGCATTAAATTGGACCCACTGTTTAAATTCTGTGCATAGTCACCATTTTGAAAGTAATAAAAACAACTTTCATTTCGTTGTATTTTATCTACTATACCGTTAAGCCCAAACCTATTGGGCAGATTTCAAATTGCAATTATTTTCCTTCGACCGGGAAGACACGTTTCATACCGGACCCGAGACAGGCATTTCTTAAAAATTTGAGAGGCGAAAAAAAGTTTTCATTTGGATTTTATTTTTTAAAAATGGCACTGGAAAAAAAAAATTTTAAATTCTATCCTTCTCGATGGTCGGAAAAATCTTCTTTGACGTTGCTGCCATCAAAACGTTATTATTAGCTGAGCATCTCCTTCCACGTTTCGATTACATCTCTCTGCTGTCTGCGAAGATGGAGGGCCTCGTTTCCATGACCCTAATTTTTAGCCCCCGCCCCAGATTTCAGTCAGGACTCTGGCTGGGCCACTCTTGAACCATGAATACAACTTTTAGTCAGAAATATGGTGAAATAAAAAGATTATCTCACACACAATTCTCCCACAGGCATAAAAAAAATGTTTCATTTCAAGTAAACTTAAAAAAAGTTATATATTTTAACTTAAAGGCACAGTAGATGCAAAGATAAAAAAAAAAAGTATGAAAAGTTTCCTATAAACATCAGTAACTCATCAGTTTCCCTCTTTGTGTCAGCAAGGATTTTTCCACAAAAGAAAAAAAAAAAAGTCCACTGAACAGAGCTGTAACTAACTATGGTTGGGCAATCATAGTTCATTCCTACTGGATCCTGTTTTGTTACCTTCCCGCCTGCATGTACACGCGGCTGTGTGATCGTCCGGCTGAGGCACCAGCTCCATGTCGGCTTGTTGCGTCGGCCGGCCCGCCTGGCGCTCGGCGTACATCAGCAGCACTCTGTGGTAGTAGCAGTACAGGTGGCTGGGCTGCAGCAGATCTCTGGCTGCCGCCTGTCCCGCTCGGGCGATCGCCGCCGCCTCGGCATCGTTCTCTTTGGCCCACCTGATTTTTTCTAAAAGGTCCGACAGGTTTCTCTGCACAGAAACGTAGTGAGCACCCGGCTTTAGGTGTCCGTAGAAGTGCTCGTAGTACTGCGAGTCCTGTTTCAGAACCAAGCTGTTCCCCAGCATCAGGTAAGGAAACCGATACGCTGCCACTGTTCCGTCCACATTTACCTGGTATTTGTACTGAAAGAGGAGGTGCAACGTTTCATTACACGCAACATAGTCCCAAATCCAAAAATGTAAATTTCAAGAAGGAAAACCAACTTAGATTTTTATCTATTAACCAAAAGTTGGACTAACTAAAGCGTACTTCTACATTTTCTCACCTTGAAGAAGTCGAAGAATCCCACAAGTGGTGCTTTGCCCACCTGTTTTTCCCTGTCTCTAAAGAAGAACCACCCCGTGATGCCGGCGTCCAGCAGCTCCGGGGATTTCTTGGACAGAGACACGAGCTGGAGACGCTCTTCCCGACTGTCTCGCCCACGGAAAAAACCCTGCGCAGTTTTATTGACCCACGGGGGACCTGGCAGGAAAACCGTGCATTGTTACAAAAACAAAAACGACACAAAATCCGCAAAAGACAGGTACACTATATGTACCCCATTGTTGTCATCTTTGCATAAACGTTTACAAAGAAATAACCACACTTTCCTAATTTCATGGAGAAATTGAGGAAAAACGCTCTTCTTCTGTCATTTGGGGCGACTTTAAAGTTCTGACAGTTCTTAATTCTGTAATAAGTAAAAGAAGAAACATTTAAGGTATGGAGAAGAAAATAAGACAAAGACGATAAAGAAAATGGTCCTATAGAGTGTGAATTTCTGTAGCTCAAAATCCCCAATATTGACCAATATTAACTTTGATCAATTCAAATAGGGTTGGTAGAAGACTCACAGTGAATCATTTTAAAATATGCCTTCTTAAAGCTAAGTGGGAGGATGGCATTTTTATTTTGTGAAAGATCCTGTGTTGTTCCACACCAAAGGAGGCACAAAGTTTTCAGTTCTTTTTGCATTGACAAGTTCTTATGCCTGCTGCCCGTTTCCTCCCCAAAAACTATTTTTACAAGTTGAAGTTTACGCTTCTGGAAATGTCTACTTGGTGTTAGTCGACATTGTTGCACTGCATGCTGATGCCCCCTGGTGGTCATCAATGACATCAGCACAACTCTGAATTTCACATATTGGCAAATGATTTAGAAACATCATGCAGCAACTGCACACAACAGCTGAAAGAGCTTCATTTAATTATTTAAACGATATGTTACAGATCCATTGAGGCAGCGAAAGTAACGACTCACACCAAAATGCTTTGCCTTTTCCTCAGACTATGAAGTCCAACACTGGCTTTCTTGCTACATTTTTATCTGTCCTACTAGCAAAGTCTACTAGAGCGGTAATCTCCTCCAGAGTTACCACAAAGTGAAATGAGTGCTTTCTCTAAATTTCGAGCGTTGCCATATGGTGGGTCCAGCTACCTGTGTTGCCTTGGACAGACAGGAGGTCATTAGTGACTCCTCTCATTGTCTCCAGGGTGGAGTGCGTCACCTCGTAGGTGGGAAGGACGATATCGCGCGTATCCGTAGAGCCACACCAGGAGAGGATCGGAAGACCTCCCTCCGTCCTCGTCTCCAAAGGCCAGTCGCCCACATTGACGAAAAACTCCACATCGGGCACTCTCACCTGAAGGAGCAAAATATATTAGATGGCAACTCAATATTCTGACAATTAGGCCGTAAAAGCCAATCAAGCCGCACAGTTGTACCTTTCTTGTCAGTGACAGCAACATTTCGTCAGAGAACATCTTGAAGTCTGTGTATTTTCCCAGCGTGCGCCGGTACACCTTGTTGTCGATGACGGCGTAGTGAACGAGCCCTCCTCTGTTAGAAAACCTGAGTGGCACTTCCTGTCTCAGATGCTGCAAGTCGATGGTCGGAAAGGACTTGAAGTCGGCCAGAATCTGGGGCTCATTCGCAGGACACTGCAGGAAGCTCTGCCAGACAGAGGCATCGGATTCAGGGCAGACACAGTACTCATGGTAGACTGGGCCTGCGGATCAACAAGAAATGAGACAAAAGTTACGTTCAAGTGAAAAGAAAAATTCAATATGAGCCACAAGTGGACAGAAATTCAATTCAGATCATGCTAAAATGCTAACTTTTCTCAACACACGTATGAGCGGGACTCCAGTACGTTTTCAGTTGACTATTCATTTCCTGCATACGTTTCTATAGAGATTCACCGACAAGCCGGAGTGTAAGCTAATTTTTCAGAATCAAAATTAGGAGAAAATTCAAGCATAAAGTTCAATATCTCAGTACCGAAAGGCATCACTGGAAGTTCTTCAACTTTACAAGATACTCTAAGGTGCTACACAGAAACCTCATATTGACGCATGGATTTTAGGAAACTGTGAAATTTGTTGTAAGAGCTTAAAATTTCTGCATGACACGTTCTTTGTTTAGCCAAGTTTGCATATTTGCATAGATGCAACACCAAACCAGATGTTCTTAGTAAAAGGTTTACAAAGTTATCGCCTCTGATGGTTCAGAGGCGCGATGGTGTTTATCAGAGGGAGTGCCTGATGTCTGCGAAAACACTTTGACAACAAGGTGTCAAATTATTCTGTTTTAGCTTTTTTTGTTTGTTTGTTTTGTTGCCAGTCTTAAAACATTTGAAGTCGAACAAATTCCAGATAATATCCCTGTCCCTCCATTGTTAGACATGTAACATGGTGAAGTGATTTGGTTATGCACTCTATATTTAAATTTACTTTATTTATGTTTACATTTTTTTCTCCATTCTTTGCCACTGTATCCTGACTGTATCCTGTGCATTTTGTTATCTTGTTTGATTTTTTTTTTTCTTTTTAAAAAAAAAAAAAAAAAAAAAAAATACAAACAGAAAATCCCTTTAACAAAAAAACACTTCAAAATATAACTTCTGGTTTATTTTAAACTAAATAGAACCTGACTGATTAAAATAGAAAAAAAAAAAGATAAAAAAGAGATAAAAACCTGCTGAAACGCACCCTTGATAATGTACGGCGACTTGGCCACCGCAACGTCCAGGTGGAGGATCTCAACCTTCAGACCTTTGACTGCAGAGCCATAAAGGCGGTACCTCATCAGAAACGACCCGTCTCCTCTGTCCAGAGGCGGAGGAACGTGGATGCGGATGTACTCCTCCTTGTTGAGAGGACTTATCTTCACTTTAAATGTCCCTTTGCCTAAAGAACACAGATTTCATGTTATTTAAACTGGCTCAGTCAGACAACTCAATCCTGATGTTAGTTATCTTGTTTCTGACAGTACTGCGTTTCTTTTGGTTCATGAATTAAAGAATTAAAGCAAGGATGTAAAGTTTAACCAAAATCCCGATATCGGGTGGTAAAGTTAGAGTTCAGCAAGTTTTATATGCTCCTATCTACTTAGATCTTTTTTTTTATTATTATTCTTATTTCAGCACAATATAAAGGTGTTTTATTAATGAAAATTCTTTGTGTTATTTCAGAACCTTATGAGTGGCTGCAAAGAACTAACTGGAATTTTGATTGAGGATCAAATAGCCTGAATAAGATGTACATTAATAAAACCAAAGGTTGTTAGTGAGACATTTAGAAATGAGGCAGTATTGACACTAAAAATGTTTAAATCACATTAAACAAACAAACAAAAAAGAACAAGAAAAGAGGCATGCTAAATACCACAGTGGTTTGCAGAGTTTAACATTCAACTGGTGCATTGATAAAATCAGGTATCCTGGTGGAAATATTTAGTCAAAGGAAGAGATTTTAGCTGGTGAAGCTGAATATTTTAAATCATTTATTTTATGGGTCCGGATTTCAGGAAATTGACCTGGACACTGCGAATCAGACGCCAACTTCAGAGTCAGTGACCCATAAATTCAGTTCGGTGGGCTAGCATAGTTTAACACACGCACAGCGAGCAAAGAGGAGGGTATTCGGGATGTTTACCTGGTGATAAAGTCAGGTTCCTTCCTTCAGGGCTCACCGCCTGAATGAAGAAGTATCGGACTGGTAAAACAGCGTCGGGTTCCAGCCCCGGACCCCAGACGATGCATCTGTCCGGACTGATTCCTTCGCTCTCAGAAACCGGTAAGTTTGGGCCGAATAACACAACTAAAACAACACAGCTGCTGATTAAAACCCTCTGCATAGCTGCGACTAAGTCTGCGCTTCCCTTCCACGGCATCATTACCCCAATGTCATCAGCGAACGTGCCGAAAGTTGCAAAACAAACGCTAAAGTTTGGATGCAAAGTCCTACGGCGACATGTTCGCAGAGAAGCGCAAGCATTACTCGTGATGCGTTCAGGGGTTGTCGGATATGTTAGTCATTAACTCGTTCGTGCAAAACGAAGTGTTTTTTCTATCTGTGGGAAAGAAAAAACGGATGTTCTTCAAAAAACAAAAAAAAAAAAACGCTTTTTACTCTAATTTAAAAATTAATCTGAATAAATTCCTGTCAAATCAGAATATAATCATTCAAAATATTTTCATCACATTTTATCCACAAAATGGGCCTTGAGCCGTTTTAGAGTCTCTGTCACTTTAAATCCGAATAAGCTGCTGCTGGCCACGCCCCCAAATCAGCGTTTACACTTGCGCCAAAATGGCTGCCACCAGGTGCGCAGTTAAGACAACTGTACATTATTTATTCATTTATTTCTCCGAAGAGTTTTTGCGGCGCTAGTGGCTCGTATTTTTGGCAGTAGGCAGACAGGAAAGGGAGCAAGGAGAGGGAGGAAGACATGCGGCAAATGTCGCAGGGACCGGGAATTAAACACGCGATGTCCGTGTCGAGGACTTAGGCCTCCAAACGTGGCGCGTGCTGTTGTGGCGCAGGGGGTTAGCACGCCCCAGACAACCGTACATCTTTGACCCTGAATCAGACCCAAAAGCAGAAGAAGTGGAGACTCCTGTGCAGCTAACAAGAACACAGCTGGTGGCTTCTGAATTGTAAGTCAACAACAAAACAGTTGTCTTTTCCGGCAGCCATTTTACATAGCATGTAGCGGTAAAACTAGCTAACCTGAGTGTTATAGCTCGGTTCGATTTGGGACCAAAATTGCAACATTTATTACATTTTCAGCCGATTACTTTCACACTGCACTGTGTCAGTCAAACTAAAGAGCAGACAAGTAATTCAAGTGTAGAAATATTGCTTACAAAATGAATATTTTGCGAATAAATACGAATCGAATGCAACAATTCAGTCAAATATAAATCTATTGTTAATCTCTTTATGCTAAATACATTTAAAAACATTATTTCAATATTTAGTCACTACTTCACCTATAATTTGAGTCATGCAGAACTGATCTGATCGTTTCCATCAGATCCAGATTGTTTCTTCTGATCGTTTTCCAGCAACAATCAGAAGAAACGATCTCATCCTCATGTAACATAGTTGAAATGAAACAAATTAAATTCTGCTAAAAAGGGTTTCATAGTTGTCCTGTGGTGAGTGGTTTTTGGCGCCCCCTACTGGTTACCTATAAAAGGAGGAGAAACTGTAGATTCCACACAGTCTGTTTAGCACTCTACTGTGGTAGGTCATCAAGTCCAGTTCTTTCCTCAACAGTAGTGATGATTGTGCTCTGAGACAATCTGAGACCTGTTACAAAATGTGTTGTTGGATCCAATTGTAAGACACAGTCTGTTTAGCACTCTACTGTGTACCCAGAACTGGTGGACCAGTAGGGAGGCTCACTGTGCTTTTTGTTGTTTACACTCATTACAGAAATTTGACAAACTTGTCTCCGCTGCGTGCTGGATGTGGGGGTAGAGGTCACACTCAGAGAACAAAGTCGTTGGGGACAGTGTTGGTAATGCTCCGAAAGGATTTACCGACCCGGAAAAGGAACGTTGACCTTTCGGAGCAGAGGGTTCGGTCAGAAAACCACAATGTGACGAGGACAGAAGCGCCACAAAGAAACACAGAAGATGACATGGACTATACGGAGAACTTCTGCAACGAGTTGGATAACAGCTGGGTGAATGCTGCATTTCAATCGATCCTAAACCTGAGCGTGACGAGGAGATGTCTCGCTCAGGAAAAGGTGTTTGTTGAGGCTTCACCCAATCCTTCCTGTTCAGCTTTGATACTTTCTGCTGTACGAAATCCGGGTAAATGCGTTGCTCCAGAAGAGATCGCACCGGTGCTGAGGGAGAGGAAACTGGCCAAGGGAGGTGATTTTGAAATTACAAATTTAGTCTGGTTTAGCTCGTTTGGTTGAAGTACAGACAGAATTGTTTAGTGAAGGCAGCTGTTCCACATGCCATACAGATTGTTTAGAGTTATTAAGTAATGGCCCAGTGATTGAACTGCCAACTCCACAATTTGTTCAGGCTGTTGAACAAACTTTACTTACAGTCACTACCTCACCAACAATAATGTATTGGTCTTCTACCTGCCACAGTCGGCCAGATCAAATCATTTAAAGAAAGTCATTCCCAACCCATCCATCGTAGTACCTGGAGAACGTGCAGCAGAAACGTACAACCTGTCCTCAGTCATCTGCAGTGGTTCAGACCGAACCCACTATTACACTTACGTTGCTCATGGACCACAGACGGTGAAGGTCATCGATGAACATGTCTTCACTGCAGCGCCTGTCTGCAGTGAAGACATGAATAGGAGGGGCTTTCTCTAAGTGTACGAGAAGAAAAGGAAGAACAACAACACCAGGTAAGACGGATCTGATATGAACGGTTTCTCCAGTCCCTCCTCTTAAAAGTGATAAAGCTGAGAGGAGCCAGAAATGTCTAATTTAGTTGCTGAAAATCTTTCTGGGATAAATGGGTAAAAAGATTAGACAGGTTTCCTGTTTGCAGGTTTCTCTCCGGTCGCTCCGGCTTCCTGCCACAGTCTAAAATCATGACTGTTTGGTTAATTGGCCTCTAAATTCTCCTTAGATGTGAATAAAACATTTATTTTGTGAATAAAACATTAATTTTGTGAACAAAACGGTTGCATAGTGGCTCAGTTGGGAGAACTATTGGGAGAACAAAGTCCTGTGTTTGAATCCCCTCTCTCATAACTCACTTTTCTGGAGCCTTTATTTCAAAATAAAGGCTCAGAAATAATTAAATGCATTTCTGACATGTAATTACAAAATGTCATTAATACATTTTGTAATTACATTTCATAAATAAAATATCAAAAAGAAATTTGCTGGTTTCTCTCCGAGCGGTCCAGCTTCCTGCCACAGTCTAAAATAATGGCCATAGAAGGATTTTATCTACATAAGGAGGAAGTAATTAAGCCCTTTCATTCCAGTGTTTTGTAACTGTGGCACATCTAAAAACTGCAGGACAGTGACCCTCGAGGACTGGAATTTGACACCCCTGCCTTAAACAAAACCATTTTAGATATATATATTATAACTGAGCTGTCCTAACATAAGATAAATAATATTTGTGGAAAAGCAGCTACAAATGCAAAGTGTCCATTTGCTTTACAGATTAGGAAATAATACGCCCCCTGGTGGGGGGTTCATTAGAAGCAACTGAATAGCAAAAAAAAAGTGCAGCGCTACAAAAAAATGTTTATTTAAACGAAAAGAATTAAACTGAACTAAGATCAGAACTTCATTGATAAAAACACATTAAGCCCAGATCAAAGCGTTTAATTCACGTCTGTGAAAGCTTCACACACACACACGCACACACACAAGATTTGCCTTGTCCATTTTCAGTCCATCAGCACATTCGTGGCACAGCAGTAATGAAAACCAGAGCAGGCTCAACATAAAAAAAATCTAACGATCAGTTTCCCCTTTAGACGTGTAAAAAAACAACAATAAAAAAAACTTGACATTATGACACATTCAAAATAGGGAGTGAAATACAGTAAAATAAGTCATATTATTAAAAAAAACTATACTATTTTTCAGTGAATTGAGAACAAGTAGCTTGTGTTTCTGACAAATTATGACAAATCTGTCAGAGCAAAATAAAGGAACACAAAACGAAGACTCCCATGTCAGAACTTCCTGTTCTGAACGACATGAAAAGCCAGAGACTTCAAGTTTGTTTTATTGCACTTCATGCATTTTTATTGTAACTTCATAATTAAATAACATTAAACAAATAGAAGAATGTTCATTTCTTATGAAATGCAGTTTCACTTATGTAAAGCATAGTGGCTCTGAGTGAGTTTTATGGAGAACACAGTGATAATAAAAGTACGGTAGAGAACTAAACCAGCTACACAAAACCAATGGACAAGTGAAGTGTTCTAAATCTCTCTTGGATTACGTGGTTAAGCATTTATTGAAATTACCTGCTGTCAAGATTTTTTTTTTTTTTTTTACCTTTAAAAAAAAAACTAAAACAATAACCATTTGTTAAACATGTCTAGTATGCAAAGATATTTTCTTTTGCGTGTCCCAGTTTCTCCAGATTCGGCAGACAGGCGTTACGGATCATCGGTGCGGGTCCGCAGAGGACAATCAGTACATCTCTGGATGCAGCAGGGATGTGATCCTTGATCATGTCAAGAGTCACATACCCCGAACTGTAGGTCCAGTCTGCAAACACAGATGAAAAGAATAATTACAGAAACTTGTTTGATCAGGCTAAGCAGGAAATGTACTTATTTATATTTAGCTTAAGCATTGAAATTATGCTACTAAACATGCAAAAGTAAACCAGAAGATAATTTTGGTTTCCTCTAGTTCTCCTCTTTCAAGATTAAACACTTCCTCTGCACATAATTTTTAACCCATCTTGTCGTGAAAGATAAAAAATAGTTTTGGCAGCGTGAGAGAGGCCATTGACTGTTTTTTGGGGTTTTTTTTCTTCTTCCTCTTTATTTATCCCTCCAACCACACATCTCTTCCGAGAAATCCAAACAACAACCCCCACCGAAGACCAAGTGTGTCTCTCTAGCGGACCAAACTTCCGCTATGTGTTGCCTTTATGTGAGGAACTAATACAGACAAAACACAAGCAGGATTATGCAGCAACTAATCTCACATCCTTTTTGGGGGGTTATGCGGGAGAAAATAGAAGTGTTAGCTACTCTTATTTCCTTTAGCTGACATGTCTTTCCACTGGTTTTTGGTCTCTGAATGTTCAGTAGAGTTTGAAGATTCAGTCGGCTTAATTTACCCTCCTATTTCCACAACGCATGGACAGTGTGTGTGGGAACATATTTAATCTAAAACCATTACCAGTAAGTGCGTCATTATCAAAATATAATAATAATAATATCTGGTATTTGGACTTGGGGTCTGACAAAAACCAAAAAATTTAATTGTTTAACCACACGATGATGGCAATTTTCCATCTTTTTGTTCCAACATGGCTGCCCACCAGTCGACAAAGCAAGTCAAAGACATGGGTACGTGAGTTTGGTACGGAAGAATTAGCTCAAACAACGTTAACCCAGCCTTTTCTGACCAACATTAGTGTCCAACTTCAAAAAAGGATGTTTAGAAATTCCCGTAAACACAGAAGAGAACACAAACAGGCTAATGCTTTTGGCAATATAGTGTACGGTCAACATCAAGGTTAGTTGCACAATAAGACCCTCATGTCAGCCCAGATTGTGCCTCCTCTTAATCTCCAACACACGATGGAAATGATGCCTGATAAATCCAGGAGACACTCTCTCTCTCTGCGTGTCACTGAAAGATGTGTTTAAAATTGGAAATCATAATTGGCTAAATGGATTTTCATTTTATTTATTCACTTGGAAGCAAAACTCACAAATCTGATATATTTAAAGCAAAATTTAGTAAAGGGATAAGATAATTATTACATTTTTTGTGATCCAAAGCCTTTTAAAAACTAAACATAGAACTATGGACAAAACAAAACAATAAAACTTTAGTAGACATCTTCTCTCCTAGTGCTTTGGGGAGAAGACTTACTGGGTTCCTGGTTCTGTTGAAAATCCAAGAGGATTTTACAGCGAAACTCTAAGCAACATTTTGTTTCCTGAAGTCTCACCTTTTGAAGGCTTGTCCAACGTGTACCAGACTTTAACCTTCTCAGGGTGATTCCTCTGCACGTCCTTCAGCTCATCCCACAGTAAAATATCTTTCTCAGTCTGAGATAGGCAAACAGGAATGTTTAACATGCAGCCACACTCTCAATGTTTGCTAAAACAATAAAAACCCCAAACAACTGACCTGGTTGGCAAATATGAGAGAGCACTTGGTGTTGTCGGAAGGATCTGATGTGATCCGTCGAATCAACTGCAGCATTGGGGTGATGCCTGAGGCAATCAGAGCCAGAAAGTTAGTACCAGATATCCTGCTGATGAGACACAAAGGTTAAAATAAAACTTTTTTTTGTAAAAATATCAGCTGATGCACAGCTAAAAATTATTTCACCTACTTTAGTCATTTAAGTGTGACAGGTTACAATAATTTCAGCCACTTGTTTGAATAGGATGAAACTGAAATAGTTTGTAATGAACGTACCTGTTCCACCAGCAATCATTCCAACATGTTTAAACTTGTGAACAACTGGCTCCGTCTTCTTGTTCGGTTGGATAGAAAACATACCTAATAAGAGGAGACAGAAAACAAGCTTAGAGTGGAAATCAAAGAGTTTCATCCTCCCATGGCGTTTTTACCAGCAGTGCCATCTGCTGGTAAAAACAGTCAATATGCAGCAGTGTCTTTTACTTCTACTTTGAGATGCAACATACTCCATACTTTTGCCTTTGTAGATGAGAAGTCCGTTGGGGCCCCTGAAGTCAATAGAGTCTCCAATGGCCATGTTGTCCAGGTATTGAGACATCTGCCCCCCGTCTGGGTAGTTTGGGTGGGTCCCTTTGTAGTATATCTGAAGCAAAGGCAGAGTACCATAAATGTATTGCTTATCAAATGCACTTGATGTACTGCTTATCATGAAGTGTTAGGACCTCTGGTTAACCTTGTTGCTCTGGAGCACTGGAGATCGGTCTTGGGAACAATCGTGCGTACGGAAAATGACTTAATATTTAATGACTTCCCTGGGATTCGTTAACTTTTAGAAAACTTAATAAATTTATATGCATAAATAAAAATTTGTTGGCAAATGAGAGCATTTTAAATGTACAACGCAATTCCTAAATGTCTTGTAAAACCGTGGGTTAGAGATTATTTACATGCAAGTAAGCTTTAGACACGCCAGTGGTATTTAAGGCAGCATAATATAAAGCGTTTGTTTGATTGCAATACTACTGTTGGACACTGGGACATTTCCAGTAACATAAAATCAACACACACCAGCTGTGTTGATTCAAGCTTACCCACCTTAACCACAAGGTCAACAAATCCCTGGTCTTCATCACTGGACACTGGAGTGTAAGGCCTGACAACGAGGTTGCCTTTTACCTTGGCCGACAGGTAAACATGCTGACCTGGAGCATAAGACAGATGACTAAATGTGACCAAAAGAAAGATAAATGTTAAGCAAAAATGGGAAAAGATTAGGCTTTGTTTTTTCCATGCAGCTCATCTGATATTAATCAGGTGTTTGCTTCTTTACAGTTACAAGTATTTGGATGTTTTTAAAATCAAAACATTGCTGTTCAGTGGTTGAAAATAATGATGTGAAACTGGCTCTTAACAAGACACTTTGGGACAGATTTATCGGAGATATTTCATTACCTACTGGCAGTCCAAGGATATGAGACTCAGTTGGAAGGCCAAACCGGAATTTCTTTGTGTCATGACTGATTTCCTGCACAAGGACGCAGACAAGAGTGTGAAACAGCCAAACGATACAACCTTAACTAGACTAATTAAAAAAACAAAACAAACAAACCTTCAGTTTAGGACTGATCATCTTTAACGTTTATTCTGTAAGAGCAATACTGGTGTAATAAAGAGATTTTTTCCTTGCGTTCTTGTAACACACTTATACACAAGTGTATCTTTGTTCACAGTCTCGATTAAAACAAAAACTATTTTTGAACAGAATCAAAGAATCTTAGTGACGTTTGCATATTTTTTAGTCTTTGTATAAACCATTTACTCGACATGAACGAGAAGCCAACCTTAAACAAGGCATGCAGCTCACTTTGGAGTACCTTACGTTTACGTAACGTATTTTAATAAATACATATTCCACGTATTATTAAATGCAAGATAACTGGAAGCATCTTAAATTACGTTTTTCCAGTCTTGCTGACTGTAAAAAGTCAGAATTGCATTTAAACACTTGAGGTGAACAAAGCTCTAAAATTGGTAATTGATCCAAGAAAAAGCCAATAACTGCTGCGACAAACGTTAGTCTTGTTTTGTACGCTGTATTGGAATGAATTAAACTGATTTAGTTCTTTTATCCCAGTGTGAGTTGGGAACACATTCAAAGTTATTTTGCTCATCCCACCTGTTTGCTAATGAGTGGTAGTGAGTATTTGATCGTAGGCTCCTTTAGGGTCACAGGGCCTTTCCCTTTTCCTTCTGCAGAGCTTCCAAGAAGGAAGTACAGCATTGTTATGACCACTACAGACACAGCCAACACCACCGGGATTATCTGCAAGATAATACGTTACGTTTAATGTGACAGCCAACAAAAAGAAAGAAAACTTGCAGCTTTCCACTTCACTCATTGGGTTTTTGCCATATTAACCTGTATTTAAGTGGGTTATATACAACATAAAATGCATGCTGTAATGCGAGTTAATATAACATTTAATGCACAAAGAATTTGTTTTATTTAAAAAAAAAAAAAAAAGCTTTATTCTCACCCAGGTTGAGTCCATGGCTTATTTGTACTAAAGTGAACCAGACTGCTCTTGTCTTCCAACAGTCTGAGACCAGAGTCCACACACAGTTCAGCCAATGATGGCTTCCTCTCCCCTCCCACACACACATCCTTGTTAACCTACCACAGCAGCACACACACAGTCTCTACAATGGGGCGTGGCTTCCTGTCTGTGGAGAAAGGTGACAGGTCCAGAGAACCAATGGAAACACAGATCTGATCATGTCACATGGTGCAGAGGTGGTCCTTTGACAGCGAGAAGACTCTTGAAATCACACCACTGACTGAGGGGGAGGAGAGAGACTCAGTATCAACACTTATCCACAGAGAAAAAGATTGTGCGTTTCTTCTTTTTTTTTTTTTTTATTCTAAAAGTTAACAAACCTGCTGCCGTGCAACAACCAGGTGACCAATAGCTCTGCAGGAGCGGATCTGCTAAGTGGTTGAGCAAGAAAGTTGAACATCAAACATGTTTTTTGATTGCAACAACAAAACTTGTACACCACCTCTTTATTTCTTCATATTTTGAAAAGTTTCAGTTTAAAACAATTTCCAGGCTCAGATGCCGTCTTTTGCAGATTTACGGGATCTGAAAGTCGTGTCTTTCAGAAACAGCGATGATATTCAAGAAGGACCAGATATCGTTCACTTCTTTCCAACTTTGCTCTTTGGGCCTCACCTTCTTCGTTCTCAAATATTAAACTATCTTTGTTGGCATTTTTCAAAGAAACACATTAAAAGATCCACTTAAATTGTTGGCTGCCAAGTTGTTATTGACACAGCACTGTTTAATTCCTTTCTAATACCTGATTTATTTGTGTCGGTCAAGAGAGTTCAGATTGGCACACGCTAAAACGTTCTTTTACAAAAGGTCCACTATCATACAGAAAATTAAAGCCCAAAGTCAAACTTTTAAGTACTGAAAATCTGAAAAACTGTTCATCATTGCTTCTTCAAATGGATTAAAAAAGTACTCCTTAAAAGGAATGATGGAAAGAAAGAAGAGTTTGCATTCTGCTATAACGGTGGAATCAACTAATATCCTTTATTGCAATTAATAGAAATGACTCCATGAACATCGTGAAAATTCTATTTCAACAAAAGTTGCATTTTGTTTTTAACAAGTCTTGACACCAGATTATTTTTTACACAGGTAAATCAACGTGTAAACAATGTTTTTTATGCTTTCCCTGAACTACCAATCAGAGATTGAACAGGAAGTGGTTGATCAATTCCAGTTTCTCTCTTTCGAAATGAAGACGAGTCTCATTCCAGCAATAAGTGTCGATTTCCTGAGGATTCACCACTGTGCTCTTTGTGATCCGATTTCCTTCCAGCGTGAAAGCTTTGATCCGCCGAGGACTCTCCTAATGGATGAGACCGTTGCTTCTGGACTTCTGCTGCTTGAATGAATCTGCAAGACAAAAGTTCCTTTAAACAAAGCGATTAAGATTTTTATTTTACCTTTTTTTTAAATTAAGTTACTATTCCCTAAAGAACATGACACTTCAACACATATTTACCGCAAGAAAAAACAATGACACAGTTATAAATAAGTCTCAAACAACTTATGCACAACTCTTAGTTGATTTGTGGAGAAATGGCACCAAGTCTGTTGAGCAAGGCATTCAGGCACATGGTGAGACTTCCTATGACCACACAAGCAGTTGTTTTAGGTGGTAAAATGTGCAGGGCGGAAGATGACGCTGTTCTGTTTGTCCTGATCTGGACCTAGAAAATCTGACATCCATCATTGAGGCAGAGAGGAGATCAATTTTACTATGACCTCAGCTCAAAATGAATGAAAGTATTTTTTTTTAAGAAATATTTTTGGAAAACATAGAATGCATTTGTTTAGGGAAGTTCTTCAAAACTAACGCTGTAGTTTCTCAGATGTGCCAGTAGAGGGAGCCGTAAGACAAAGTTTTCCTCTTACCTCGGCATCAAAACTTGAGGTCAGATGTTAAAGCCTTAAGTTTAAGTCTTGAGGCATTGCTTTGCCAACATACGATTATTTCCTAATACAGAGTGACTGAAAAAAAACTAAGCTTGTCTCTTTCTTTACTACAAACAAGCTGCAAATACCCAGTTATAACATTTTTAGGTATGTGTAGGCATCTTGCATCCACAGAAACGTAGGAAATATGATCAAATATTCTGGAATGCCAGACAGAAAAGTGTTTGGAAACACACAGACTTTGTAGCTGCAACACTGGTGTGCTGGTGCCTGAAGTGGTCACTATTTCTGCCAAGTTATCCTCAGCAAGCCCTGCGTTCACTGGTTTCCAGAGAAGCTTGCAAAACAGAATATCATTTGGCTGACAAACAGCACTGCAGTGGGCAGACAAACCAAAATCACATGAAAGCAACAAAGAAAAAAAAAAAAAAAAAAAGAGTGAGAAAGCATTTAGAAAGTACCTCCTGCTAGTCCACCAGCTTTACTGTAACACATAATAAACATCTTAGCTGGTTTTTGTCAGAATATCTGCATTAAAAACAATCTCCATAATCTAATTTTGAGAATCTAGGAAATCTCAAATTTTCACTGCTTCTATAAGGTACGACATCAACCACACCTGCTACCTAAACCTTGTATGAGTCACTGCAAATCTCAGTGGGTGGAGTTCCACTTTCACAAACTGGGAAAAGAAAGAAGTAGCCTGGGGAAAAGCATGACCAAGGTCTCCAAGCTTCTGGGTGTGGTGAGAGTTTACACTGGAGACATTCAGAAAGGAGAGCTGAGAGACAAAGGAAACACACATCAAGAAAAACTAAAAAAAACAAAAACAAAAGGAGTAATGATTGTTTTGGTAAAAAGAAGATTTATCAGAGAAGAAAAGTCATTTGTGTCCATCAAAATGTGTAAGGGTGATATAAACACTGCCACCCACATTTAATTGAAAGGAATTGGAAGAAATATTACATGTTTTTTAAATTTACAGTTCCTCAAAGCAAAGGTCCAGAGGTCAGGGGTCACACCCCTGATTGCTGTATCAAAAAACGAAGGCCTCTACATGAGGTGCCTGCTACACCGGTCAGGTTCTATCTTTCATTAAATTACAAACTAGATTATAAATCGTTCAAAACCTTTCCAATTTTTTATTTATTTATTTTTATTAGCGATCTCCATTCTAAAATTGCTCCACTTTTGTAAGACAAAGATTTTCTGGAAAATCATATATAAAAATTTATGCTGCATACAAATTTTTTTTATGCTGCATCAAAATACATTTGTTGCTGCATCAAAAAGTTTTTGATGCTGCATCAAAATAAAATTGATGCTGTTTTTTCCCCTATTCTCTTAACGTTTGTTATTGCCCCTACTTTAACTTGCTTTCATGTCGTTTAATGCCGTCCAAATTAAACATTTACATTTTGACTTCTTAGCCTAAACAATTGATATGGTCTAAATTGCATTTATGGAGCACATTTCCTGCAACAAGGCAGACGAATGTGCTTTACATGAATTAGAAAGAAATACAAACAAAAAAATAAACCAAAGGAAAGAGCAAAAATTAAAACAATATAAAACTAGATATTGGTTTCCCATGTTTAATAAGAATAAGTAGTCTGTAATTTATACACTGCTGGGGGGTTTTTCTCTGGAAATGTCAACTACTTTTTGTTTTGAGAAAAATGTGGGCTCATGAAATTTGTCAATCTTGTGCTCTGTTTTTAATGTACATTTTATACAACATCCCAGCTTCTTTGAAAGTGAGGCTGTACTAAATCATTGAAAATGTTACTATACCGTTAAAACAGTTCAAAGTCTTCCTATATGCACACAGTGTCCTTTTCAAAAATAAAGGAAACCAGAAGCAAGGAAAAGAAGAAAAAAAATTAAACTTTGATGGATCCACGATTTTATTCTTGTTTTGATCTGAAACAGGAGCCGAAGCAGCAACCTCTTAAATACACTATTAAATGAGAGAAAAGTGATCAGAATACGTTTCACTATTACTCTTATTTCAACAACATTTTAGCAATGCTCTGATCTTTTTGAAATGACGAATAATGCAGTAAAAGCGTCATGATTTTCATTTTCCTTTCAGGGTATTTTAGATTTTTTTTTTTTTTCAATCTTATTTTGCCTGAAAAGTCTCTCCATCTTCTATGTTATGGAAACAGACAATTGACTTTTTCTTATATTTTGACTGAAAACTTCGTTGCTTCCTGTATTTGTTTTTAAAGGGACACGCACTTCCCATTGGTCACCTCAGTGTTAAATGCCCAACAGCCACTCTAAATGCCACGAGTTCAGCCTTGTTTAACCAAGATTGCCTCTGCAGAAATACAGCTGACCAGAGAGCAGCTCTGCAACAGAGGCTGCAATATCTCGCTGAACGAGAAAGACTCCATTAAACATGCATGTACTTTCTGCCAGGCAGGATCAAACCACGTAATGCATTCGGGTTGGTGTTATGTACACTTGTGAGGGGAGTTGTTTCATGGATATAGCCACACCTTCCTTCCCGATGAAGGTCAGTCCTGCGCTGAAGCCCCGGTGAGTGATCCGGCTGTCTGAGGCGAAGCGAAGCACCATGACGCTGCTGAAGGAGAGGACCGGCGGGGGGACACCGCCGCCGCACAACACAGCTATGAAAACAAAAGAAAAAATGAAGCGCGTAAACTCATGATCACTGCTCTATGTAATTCGGCATCATTACAAAACCTTTTGTTCCAAAACAAAAGGAGCAGTGATGTGAGTGCTTAAAAAATAAATAAATAACAAAATGCTCCTTCGAGAACTCGTGAAAAACTTGTGAAATATTTTCAAAAGACCTGAAGAACCTTTGATCAAAGTCAATGGACGCAAACTAGAAACTAGAAGGAAATGAAGGGTGACCTTTTGCACAGAATTGAATGTTTGTACTTTGGGTGTCAATGACCGGTTCTGCTGGAGAACTATTGAAACAAGGCCGTAGCATTTCTGTATTAGGGGAAAAAAAATACGTTTTTCATTGCTCTTGTGTCATATTCTACTTTTCTGAAAAACTGAATCTTTGGGTTTTATCAGCTTTACAAAACATAAACATACGGTGAACATAAACATCTGAAAGAGATCCTACTGTACTCCAGTTTTTGGGGGGTTTTTTGTTTTTAAATATTGTAATCAGATTTATTTGAATCCAAATCTTTGATCTTACCAATCTCTTTGTTTCCTTCAACGTCTCCCAGAACTGTCAGGGAATCGTGCAAACATCTCTCTGACTCTTCCAGGTCAAAATCAGCAAACGTCAGCTGCGATCAAACTTTAGATTAAAGGAAAATCTACATGCGAGGACCTTTAGTTTTAAAGGTGTGTTTATTGAGGTTATTATTACCTTAACCAGACGTCCCGGAGGAGCGTAGATGACCCAGCGGAGTACACAGTCATTACTGTAGGACTGTGGGTAATTTGGGGTGTGGAGTGAAATCTGATCCTCCACCAGAACAATCGTCCCGCATTCTTATCGGGCAAATATGTGTTATTAACATCAATAAAATTAAACACATTTACGAGAAAAAAGTTCCATAACTAAGTGGATTCATCATCTTCACTGCCTCAAATAAAGTGGTAGATTGTTGTGTTTTTGCTTTTTTTTTTTTTTTCACGTCATGGGAAGTCTGCTTACATAATACGTTGCCATAGGAACCGCAGTTAACAGACGAGAAGGTAAAACTGTACTCCACTTGTGCAACATTGTGCAAACACTTCTCATCCGTCGTTTCATTATAGTTTGCTTCTTGTGATTAAAAAAAAAAAAAAAAAAAAGTCTCGAATGGTAAATATCTACGATCTCCAAAGGCGTCTTTGGAGTTTGCTTAAATTATTTCTTTTTCTAATCTAATCTTTAATAACAATAACACTGAAGTAGTTTTATATCTGACTTTCTCAGTCTCCAGTCACTGTGAGTGAAATTTCTCCCCCCCATCATATTTCCAATATTGTTTCAGTTCATTAAAAGTTTGCAGATCGTGGTTTCTGAACAGCCTTCTCAAGGTCCCATTTCATTTAACTGGGAAATTTGAACTTCGGCCTTTTTTCCCCCCACTCATTTTGTTGAAGATTTGCAGCCATGTTTGCGATGACTGTCCTATTGATTATCTATTTTGGGCCACAAATCGGCTGTCAGGCCAATGGCCTGACATTTAGGCTCCTGAATTCTCGAGGTTAACACGCACGGACCATGCTGTGTCCGTGTGCATTTTCATTCACATCAAGAATTTCGCACAAGTGCATCAAAAAGCAAACAAATTGACAAGCAACAAGTAAACCGGGGAGCAGTGTGGAGCCCTGCGGCTCACGTGCTTTCAAGAAATGAAGCAGACAGAGAAAAAGATTGAAACTTCCTCTAACTTCTGCCCTCCACATGTCTCTTTCTGACAATGTGTGCTATCACAACTTCCTCCACTGCCTCCATGTTTGCTATTGTCTGAAACCTTTCTCCAGTCCCACGGCTACAAAATAACCCCGAATAATCAACACCACGGCTGCGTATTGGGACTGATGCTGTTGTGCTCTGCAAGGTTTTCTTGTCTTTTCATTTCAACTTCAGCCTCATTTTCATAGAGAGCCGCACAATAACGCTGCTCCGACGTTTCCACGAGTTTGCAGCGTGTTTCTCACCTGGAGGAAAGGTTCCCCTGACGCCACGGTACCTGACTGCAAATCCACGCCCTGCTCTACTAATGTCAGAGGAGAAGAGCAGCATGGCATTCTGGGAATTCTGGAGAAGCACTCGAGCTGGGAGTAATGTGCCGCAGAATATAGCTGTACACAGAAACGCAGGAGGCAAAATTAAATGGAGTTTCATGCTATGTTGAAATTGTTTCACCTGTTTTTTTTTATTATTATTATTATTATTATTATTGGGAATAAATTGGTTCCTCAAATAAAAGCAGAGAATAAGTCTAAGGACTAGGACTAGAAAATAAACTAGAAAACTAGAAAATGTTTAGTTCTTCAGTTTTAATATTTGTTCCTTGCTATGCAATGCTTTGAAGTGTTTGACATATTGAGCAAAACGTAGAAGGTCATTATCGTTTTTTCATCCAGTCTTCAATACAGTAGCAGCACTCACCCACAGACCTGTTCTTTGATCCTGAAACCGTGAGTCGGTCGAACCGACAATGCGAGCCATTTTCCACATCGAAATGATCGAACTCTAGCAGAACGCTGTGACCCGGACGAGCCTTGATGCTCCACAAACACAGCCTGCAGAAGGAAACCCAAGATACTTCATTTTTTTCGTTGACCGGTTCATTTAACGTTCCCATTCACGATATCAGTTTCTGACAACGCCAACAGTTGTGGCTTCGGTGTGACAAACATTAGCGCTTCTTCTGAAAGGTTTCACTCACTGGTTATTGTCGTAGTAGGCGTCAGGGAAAGCGGGGTTCCTGATCCACCCTTCACTGTCCGCCACTGGGCCATCTGTCACACTGCACAGTCCTGACACACACATCGATGAGATTTGTGCACGTTGTAAAAATGAGCGTGAATAAAAGTTGGAGCGATGAGGGGAAAAACCTCACCAGAAGTTGATTGTCGTTGCTGCTCAGCTGAAGCAAAACACAAAGACGAAAATGGTCTGACAAGAGAAGATTTTATTTGGCAACTATATAATATTTTATGCAATTTTTTTTTTTCTATTGAGAAAAAAACAAAAGACAATTGATTCTCACACGTTTACATTTATCTTAAGCATTTTTAATGGTTGCTGTCCTGGAGGCGTATCAAGTCAGATCATCAAAACAAACTTATTTCCATCAACAGGGCAAAAATGTTCTATATGAACTAATGTGCCGTTATATCTCTACCATACTCCATCATATCACTCCCATCTTGGCCTACCCTCCCTCATCTTCTGCTTGATCCAGGGCAGTA
This sequence comes from Poeciliopsis turrubarensis, assembly GCA_010277015.1. Lineage (NCBI taxonomy): Eukaryota > Metazoa > Chordata > Actinopteri > Cyprinodontiformes > Poeciliidae > Poeciliopsis > Poeciliopsis turrubarensis. Next base: position 3,034,557 of record VMRN01000019.1, read on the forward strand.
GCAGCTTGACGTCAGTGAAAATTCCTGGAGATCCTGTCTTTGACGGATGCCGGTTGCCTTTCATTCCCCAGCTCCGGCCACATCCTTGACCCCAGGAAGTGATTCCCAGCACAGTCCAGTGGTCGCTTCCGGCCCCTGCCTGACAGACCAGAGGACCGCCAGAGTCTCCCTGGGGGAAAAATATCAAGGAAGAGGAGAGAAGACATTCAGAATGAGGCGACCGATTCAAACTGCTCCAGGGTAACGAGGCTTATGACGAAGGTCGACGCGGAACGAATCACTTCCACCTGGCAGGCGTCTCTGCCTCCTCCCTCGGCTCCCGCACACAGAATCGTCATGGCCGGATCGAGGAACTTTTGGGTCTGTTTTGGAAATGAGCTTTTGATCATCAGTTGGACGTATTTACACTTGGCTTGATCCACCAAACCCAGGCGGACTTCTCTCAGGACTGCAGGAATGTGTCCTCCTTCAAAACATAAGACATTTAGCAGAAAAATACGCTGCAGACGGCTTGCAAAGCATTTGTTACACATTATCTCGTGCATGAAGCATTCAAGCTCCTTGAACTTTTTCACATCTCGTCACATAGCAACCACATATTTCAATGCGATGTAGCGTTTAATGGTAAAGTGGAATGAATGCAACACGCAACTTCCAATACGAGTAAGAAAACAAAATATAAAAAGTGGGAAGTCTGTATCTAATAAGCCTCCTTTGCTTTTACCAAACTAGATAAAAGCGAAGGCAATCAAATTAGTCCAACTGGCAACCTGTAGAAAGACTTGATGATTGCTTTTCACCGACGCTCTCAATCCAATCCAACTGAATCTCAAGATTTCAAAATTCTAATTGTAGATGTGCAAAGCAGGTAAAAATATCATGCCAAATCACCTGCAGACCTGTGTTTGTGTAAAGTAATGACACAAACATTACTTTACACAAACAGTAATGTTTGTGTAAAGTGCATACAAGCTTAAGGCATGTATGCACAAGAAGTCTATAATTTAGTAGTCGTGTAAGTTTCATTCCACTTCACAAATATCTATCCGTTTTATGAAATCCCTTCTACAACCACAATGAAATAAAATGTTCGGGGAGTCCAATATGTTTGCAAAGCACTGGAAGAGAATGAAAACACAAACTTTCCCAGGTTTTCCCCCAACCGGCAACAACACATTTGGTCGATGGCGGGACTTTAAAATCAGGGAGAGGCAGACATATGGGCCTGACGCGAGCTCCTGTTAAACACAGTCACATGTCAGCAACAGACAAAGAGACCAGCGACGATGCGAACTTAAAGTGTGCGACTCGAAAGAATGAAAACCTGCCCATTGCGACGCGGCGCTGCAGTTCCACCAGAGCTATGTCGTAATTCATTGGACATGCGTGGTTGTAGTTCTCGTGGATCAACAGAGATTTGACTGTGAGGACTTGCTCGTCTTTGTCTTCCACTCGTAGGTCAAACTCTCCCACCAGAATGGTCACACCGCTCAGAAAGACACTAGACAGAAAAAAACAGCTACAACGCTCAGAGTGCGTCATGTGATGTGGGACTGATCACGGGTACCGCTGGGTCGTAGTACTTTGATGAGGATGGGAAGCAGTGCGCCGCAGTCAGGATCCAGCTGTCCGTCAGGATGGCCCCTCCACAGAAATGAGAGCCTTTATTCTGTATTGATACCTTAATATATATATATATATATATATATATAAAAAAAAAAAACGTGACAAATTAAAACATTTGCTACAACGTTTTTGTCCAACAAAAGATGAACATAAATTAAAATGACTTGAAATGAACCAGTTAAAACTGGGATCATCTGGATGTATTTTTAGGGCAAGCACAAATCACAGACCTATGAAATTGTTTCTGGCATTGGTGAACAACCACTTTATCACGTTGACTATGAGTAATAATTATCACAGCAGCTAACTGGTGCTGCCACTAGTTTGGAGGAGCTCAGTGAGGCAGTGGTAGGGCAGGGGTGCTCTGAGGGAGGAAGCTCAGTTTGGAGACTGCTAAACCAAGGAGGGACGGCATGAAAAAAAAATGTCCTACTGAACGGATCCACTGCAATAATTGTTCACCCGATTGGTTCCTAAATGGATTAGGAACCAATCGGATGAAGACACCATAAACTATCCCGCAACAACTTAAGGAACTTGTCAATAAAGTTACAAACCAATGCTTTTCTCACTTCCTAGAGCAGCTAGTTGTGCTACGAGGCCAACTCTAACTGGTACAGAAACGGTACCCATACGGAGATTTGGTTCCGTTTTCCTTATTTTGCAGTGTTACATTTTTCAAAAAAATATGACACTAATTAGATTATTTGATTACATTTGAGAGATTTTGAAGACGAAAACATTTTGTCACTTATCAAAGAATGACTAAGACACATCTCTGAGGAACATATTTAGCCGTAAACGCCTTCTACATAGAAAACCTAAAGTTAAACAACTGACCAGCCACGGGTGAGATCCATATGTGGCTTGGGTTCCTCCGACCACCCTCAGGAACCGGCGCCTCGGGTTCACCGCTGGAGTAGAGCCACATTTTTGATCTGCAGAGAAAAAAGGAGGCATGCAGTTCTTCATTTTGCATCGCTCCGTTTGGACTGAATCGTAAAACTCGCCTTTCTGAACAGCCCGGATGCCGGCGCTCATCCAAAAACAGACAAACAGCAGAGCAGCGGTGGTCCTCATCGCTGTCAAGGACGTGCAGAATCGGTCTGTGGAGCGTCGTTACTGGGCTGGTGAGCGGCGGCGCTGGTTGTGATTGGTGAGCGCCGAGCTGCAGAGACGGGACTCTTGACTCCCCAGTGTTGGTTGTGTTTTGTTAGAAAAGGAGAACAGGACAGCTGTTGTTAAAAGAGTCAGGAGGAACAAGCAGACATGAAAAAGAGGATCAAGTTGTTGTTGGTGTGAATCCGTTTTCATCCAACAAAATTTTCCTTATTCTGAGTTTGTCGTGGTAGATATAGCTATAGATAATGTGAAACGCCTCACACACTGAAGATATTGCTGAAAACATAGTGGAAAAAAAAAAAAAAAAAAAAAGTTTCATTAATTAGGCTGAAACTGTCAAATCAAAGAGAAATCTCTGTCTCTCAGAAGAAGTAATTCCTTGATGATCTCAGCAGATGCTCAGTTCCACCAGGTGTCTGCTGATTGCTGCTGCCACTAGTTTGGAGGAGCTCAATGAGGGAGTTGTAGGGGGGCTCTTGAGGAGGAAGTTCAGTTCGGAGACTGCTAAACCAAGGAGGAACTGCACGGGGGAAAAAAAGCACCACTCTGTGAGAGCAAGCGCTTAAGACACAAATGGTTGCCACGGTAGATTATAGGATTTCTCAAACATGCGTGAAAGAACCAAAGCAACTCTGTGGGAATGTTTTTGACGAGGGAATAACATGAGAACATGTGAAGCTCAAAACGTCGATTTTGCTTGTTGACTTCCCTGTGCAGGGAAACAAGCGAGCATCAGCTGAAGCAAGAACCTTGTGCTGTGCTAACTATGCTAACTGCTAATAACAACAGTGATCTTTTTATAAACGTCAGCACCCAATGCTCTTGAGCCACTTACCAAACTTCAGGAACTTGTAAGATTTTCATTCAATACTTTCATAACAATGTAGATCTGCATATTAAAAAAAAACAACAAACAAACAAACAAGAACAAATGTTTAAGTCTGGATTATTGAAAGCAAATATTTTAAGTTAGACATTCTGATCAGAATCCAGAAATACCTGAAGGAGAGCATCTCTATATTATTGCACTTTTTAAATAGGGCATGTGGATATGATAAAACCTGAGAGAAGCTCTTTGTCCTCAAACAGGCAGGAAACTGGACTGACTGGAACTGGACACTGCTTTCAAAGGTCATAAAGCAGTTTGTTTGTTTTTTTGTTGTTGTTTTTTTCTGGTATCTTTGGTCGTCTCTGGTTTACAGCAGTTCTTGTCGGGCTTATTAAGTCTGGACCAAGGATTCACGAGCGAGCACCGAAAACTGAGACTACACCACACTGACCCTACTGACTACACCACACTGACCCTGAGACTACACCACACTGACCCTACTGA
>VMRN01000019.1:3038647-3261350 GCA_010277015.1 Poeciliopsis turrubarensis
GACTACACCACACTGACCCTGAGACTACACCACACTGACCCTACTGATTGATTAGGAAAAAAAAAAAAATAGAGACGCACCACAAACCGAGCGCAAAAAGCCGAGCTCTTCCCTCGCAGACCCAAAAGGAAGCATCAGATCCCAGGAGAAATGTCTTCGTAGTCACCGTCAAACAGAGCAAGCTTCTCGTCTTGTCCAGTTACACAGGAAAAAAAAAAATGTGGGAGAAGTTGGGAGGAGAAATAAGATAAATACCCGCTATTCTGTTTCAGTTTTTTTTTTTGTTTTGTTTTTACTGGAACAAAAATGACAAAATGCTTCAGAAACTGTACTTCATTTTCTGTTACAGTTCTAAGAACTGCTTCGTAAAGCTGCAGTGGCAACTTTATAATACGACCTGCACGATGACGAGCAGCTGCATCCATTCTGCCAACAATCACAGCGCCACTTTAACCGATGCCGAGTTTGAGATATTGTTCTAAACCAGACGGGTCAGATTATCCCGGACCGGTCTGGTGTGATTTCTCAGTCTTTAAGGTGCAAGGCTTCCCACTTGATTGCTTTTAAAAGGTTCTCAAACTAAAGGGACGCAGGCAAAATAACCCGATCCTGCGGTGCGTCGCACTCCTTCCGCCTCCTGTAGGCGCAACCATGTTGCTCTGTGTCAACACAAAATCCCATTCAAATGAACGGTTCTGATTGCAACAAGGAGATGGGAACGTTTGGAAAATGTTCTCTCGAGGTTGCAGCGTCTTTTAAAGAGTGGAGTTATTCAGCACATTAACACCATTATGGAGGGCTCATCCAAGCAAAGATCAGATCAAGCAGCCGTCCGTAGCCTCGTAAAAGACTGGCTCGGTGTTTTACAAGCACATTTCACGTAATGGGCTCCTTTATTACTGCTAAGCCTACACATTTAAATTCAGTGTATGCGTTTTAAAAAAAAAAACAACAACAACAACAAAAAAACAGCACAAAGCTCAAGTCAGATTATTCTGTTGTTTTCTTTGCCTCTATGATTTCACTTTAAGCCCTCTAATCCCTCTGGTTCCTGTTTACGCAGCCCAGTGGCCCAGACCTCACTGGGCGCGCATGGTTAGATGTGACTCACTGCTCGGCATGGTTGCTGGGTCACAGTTGTCAGGGATTTGTTGCCAAGCTTTGCTGGAAGGAGAAACAACCGCTGATTGTTTGGCACACACACAAAAAACCCCTCTTTGCTTCGCAGCAGCGCCGCTCGTTCATATTTACGGCGTTTGTACAAAGTTTCTTGTTTTTGTTTTTTTTTCTCTCTCTCCTGCAGGAACAACACGCGCGTCTTCCATAAAACGAGTCTGGCTGTTTTTTTTTTTGTTTTTTTTGATTGATCGTTTGTGTTCAGTTTCATTCTTGAGCATCAGATTTGTTTTTACCGCTCTTCTGTGTTAAAATCTCATCCAAATGTGACATTCACATTTCAGAATGAACGTGGATCTTCTCAAATCCAGGGTTTTAAATATCACAACGCAAGTCTCCTGACTTTCTTTATTAAGTTTTCAACAAGACCTTTGTGGCTCTTTTTCCAGGGTGCCGTCACCCAAGGGGTTGTCAGTGGTAATAGAACATAAAAAAAAAAAAACAACAACAACAAAAAAAAAACTTTCCAGTGTTTCACAAACAAAGTTTCGGGGCGTCCATTCAAAGGGAAGCAGCCACTTCTTGTGCCTTGCACGATGGTTGTGCTCATTTTACTGTTCCTTTTATTACAAGAGTCATCTCTGGTTTAAAACCCAAAATACTCAAACTATTATGTTGATATGTACAGTTACTTTAGTAAAGAACAAATCCAGAGCCTGAAGGGAAGAAGAATACAAGGAACGGGTGAAGGTCAAAAGTAGCCAGCAAAGAAAGGACACAAAGAAAAGTAGCATTTAAGATAAGGAGTGTCATCTGAAAATGCGCCATTTTCCATAGTTTCCTTTAGATGTGGAAAGACAACCTGATGATGGAATACAGTAAATCATGATTTCAGTCATCCAAAATGAGGGCAGGCCACCCCTCCATCCATTCATTGCATCAGGTTTAGTAGTGAAAGGCAGCATTAAGTCTTAATGGAGCTGTTCAATATGCCACTTTAATCTGCCTTCCAGATACAGTGCTGGAAGAGGACAGATCTGTTATGCACCACAGGAAACAGGTCAACTGGACAGATTGAGACTAATGGTTCATCTATCCCACTGTCAACCACGCAGGTCTCGTCTACAGAAGCACAAACCTGTGGAGCAAAGAGTCAACGGAGCACGTTTTATTGAGCGAAGGGCACGGCCGAGGAGAATTTCACATTGAATAAAACAAACGTAAGCAACGTCACTTAATGCGAGAGTCTGGGCCATTCTGACAAGACGTTTGATTTAAACTTGGGGCTCTTAGATCGAGGGCCGGCGCCCTGCAATATTTAGATGCGTCTCTGCTTCAACGCTCCTGGATCGAACGGTTGATTTACCTCCTCAGAATGCAGTCAGTCCAGCTGATGACCTCATTATTTCTGCCTGTTTTTACAGATGGAAGGAAAGTTGCAGGACCCCGGCCCTTGAAGCCTGGATTTGAAGACCCCGCGATTTAAACTAATCAATCATAACTTTGGTCTCGATGGGAAACTTCCACAAAGTTTTCTGCAGTTTCCCCAACAGCTTTTCTGCCAGGATTGATTTCTATTTAGGAACATCTGTCCAACAATGGAAACCATCTTTACTGTATGTTTCACAGTAAAGATGGTGTTTTCAGGAGACGTGCAGTCAAGCTTTCTGCACCAAGTGGCATTTTACATTTAGGTCAAAAAGTGTCATTTTATTTCTTACCAGACCTCCTGCATTTGCTAAATTCTCTTGTCAAGGGAAGATGAGCAACTTTTACAATCCAAAGACATTTTCATTCTCGACCTTGTTGAACAAAAACCTCGTTAGAATAGTGAAGGCTAGAATAGCCACACACAAAAAAAAAAAATCCTCTTATATTTTAAAATGATAGAAAAAAAAAAAAAAAAAAAGAACTAACTTTTGTTAATGTTAAAAAGAAATGATACCCAACACTGTCCGTGACAGGACAGACGTCAATCTATCACAGGTCAATATGCCACAACCAACCATGCACACACTCGCACCCAGGGACAATTTGGAGGGTAAATGAAAACAGCAGACGTGTTTTTGGCCAGTGGAGAGATGTCTGAGCAGCTGGTGAGAATCCACGATCCCAAAGCAGACCAAGTCACTGACACCACTGAGAGAAATTAGGAACAACAGACACAATTTATTCTCTCAACCAGACAATAACTCAAACCTCATCCTCTTACAGCCATCACCAGATGTTAAAGCCTGACTTTACAAAGTGTTTTTTTTAATTTTTTTTGTTTGTTTTTTTTACACAGACAGAAGGACACAAGTGCATTTACACAAACAGATTACAAATTTAAGCTAAAATGGCGCTAAACTGTGGATTTCAGCTGTTTTTATTTACACAAGCTGAGGCCACTTCAGTAAGCTTTCATAAAGTAGGCATGTGATGACAAGCAGAAAAATACATCTGTTCATCTCTTCAAATCTATCTAAATAGAGCTGTACACAATAGAGTTAGAAAACACATCTGGTTTCTCTTTTGTTTGTTTGTTTGTTTTCTTCCACATTCGGATATTAACAAGAGTTCAGGCACAGGATTTTGGGGTTTACGTACATTTGCTTATGCTGAGAGAAATCACATTCCTTAAAGATGCTGGTACGACGACACGGCAGACACGACGCCATTAAGACACTTTTAGAAGACGCATGAAATCACCGTGGCGGGTTAAATAAATAAGAAAGGTAACAGTGGATAAATATGAGAAAGTGCTTTTCAGTATTGAGACTTTCTACGGCGCTAGGGTTAAAGCCCAGAGAAATGCGAGACTTGAGAATGAGGGGAAAAAAAAAACAACAAAAAAAAAAACAAAACACAAAAGCACATTTAGATTTTTATAGAAGCTGAACAAATGGCCCCAAAATGTAACAGAACATCCCACACAGACTCAACAAAATGGCAGCAACAAAAATCTTTGACCAAAATTTGAGTTCAAGTTCATTCTAGAGGAACAGAACAACAAAAGCAACGGCCCACGTTTAAAAAGTGAGCCATCGGGCATCACCCAGGGTATAATCTGAACCTGAAGGCATTTCTTTTCCAGACAAACTGGAAAAAGAAGAGCTGAAAAGAGGACAGTTTATCCTCCCACCTCAACCTAAGCTGCTGGCACAAAAGGAATTTGGCAAAAGCTGCATCTTGGACACAAATTGGACAGAAAAAGGAACCAGAAGAGGACGAAAAACAAGGTTTTTGTAAAATTTGCTGATGCAAGAAAAAAAGAAAAAAAAGTTATTATAGGCACTCAGTAAAGCCATCACAATCTGGATTGTGTTTGGTTGTGATTTAGAGGTGAGCCGTTGCAGTCTGAAGACATGCGGCAGTTCGTTCTTGTTGACAGTTTATTTTCCGCCCTGCAGGAACATGCCGGGAAAAGTCGAGCAAGAAAGTCCAGTGAGGCATGACTCGGCACAAACGCCGCCCTCACAGTCTTAAACATTCCTTTAAATGGTCTAAAAGCCACAGAAATGTTTGATGCTCCAAGTTGAAATGATGCAATCAGGTAAAAGCGAAGTTGAATCTCTAAAAGAAATATGGGTTGATTTGTCTAGGCCTGTTCATACAACACAAGAACAGAGAAATTAACTTTACGCAAGACTGCAAGAACAAGAATACATCTATTTTTGGCCATTACATTTCAAGCTTTACAAGAACTCCAGTACAAAACTCTTTGGAAGTCTTTTTTAGATCCCCAGTCTCACACTCGCTTCATATTTCAGACAACACACAAGAAAAAAAAAAAAAAAAAAAAAAAAAAAAAAAAAGAGTCCCCCAGAATATGGATCAAGCACAAATTGCAGGAACAGAATGATGCGGTTTTGTTCTTGCAGCTCTGTGTGAGAGAGCTAGTTTCTCTGTTCTTGCAGAGTAAGATTCGTTCCTGGCAGGACTGACAGGGCTTTGGAGCAGAGCATTGTTCAATGCATAGCTTTGCAGAATGTGAAGCAGGGCCAAAGGGAAACAGAACCAGGTCTTCTTCACGAGGAGCCCAATCTCTGCTGATCTCAGAGAAGTCCTGTGTTCCATGTAGCGAGGACTCGTTGGAGAGGAGTTCGATATTTGAAGATCTTAAGTCACCGCGGACTCCAGCTCCTTCCACTCCTTCCACTCCTCGCTCTGAGCGCTCATCGTCCAAAGGCGCCGCGTTCTTCGCACCTCCAACTCGCCGCCCGCCTCGCTCGGAGTCCGCGCTTCATTATCTCATGGTGGATGAAGCTCTGAAGTACGAGAGGAATTTGAAACAGAGGCTCACCACAAAGTACCAGATGTTGCGGGCCATTTGGGACCGGGCGATGAAGATGCGCCAGATCAGAACCACCAGGATGGTGTTGAAAGTGTAGCGGATGTTCCTCAGCCTGGGGGGAGCGGGCACAGAAACACAAGACTTCATTCAGCTAACAACATAACAACCCTCATTGTTCACAACATCTTCCCCCCCCGGCCCCATTTTCCTCAATTTTACTTTCCCTTAAAAACTTTTCATTTTCTTTCCTTGTGAGTATCTTCTTTAGATGACAGTCTAAGCTGCGTCATTTGCAGCAAATTTCCTGCAGGATTTTAAAAAGCTTTCTTTCCGCAATGACCCTGGTACACTAAAAAGGTCACATCTGGGGCAAACAAAACTAGCAGTGTTGTGCCAACAGCATGTACAGCCCCTACTCTGTTTCCATTTCCGCATTTGAATCTGACCAGGTTAGACTTGTCTTGCTTGTTGATTCTACTTCTTTTTATTTATGGCCCTCGGAGTTCAGGGGCCTTTGCAAAAATGACCACTGTGCTTTTCAGCTGCCTGAAACCCCCCCCGTTTCCCTTTCATCTCACAAATCTCATGCCGACTTATGTTCATTTTACATACATTTAAGTTCAGGGTTTCAACACGACAAACACTTCGACGAGTTCACTACAGGCGACTTGTGTTGAGATTTGCAAACCGTGAGCCAATCTACCAGGAAAAACCATCCCCTGACCCGTTTCACATTTTTTTTTTTTTGGAAGGTGACACACACGCACGTTTTCAATCACGACACTCTTGAGATCACACAACACTTTCCGGGAGCTAAATTAAGCTGTGCACAGAAGCAGGTGTCCGTCTGCAGATGCAGGCAGATCCAGAGCCACCTTACTTGTTGAGGTGTTTGCGTGCAGCAGGCAGCCCTGACAGCTCCTCGTTGAGGACGTATTTTTTTGTGCCCATGCAGTAATTTTCCATGTACTCCGCCCAGTGCAGCTGGCGCACATCAAAGTTGAACATCTATTCGGGAACGAAAAAAAAAAAAAAAGAAGACATTTCTTATTATTTATAATAGAGAAATTTTTGTGTAATATAAGTACAGTAAATGAAAAAAAAAAAAAGATGCAAGAATGCAGACTGGTGGGGGATAAATAGGACATATACATCCACACCGATTACAACTTGTAAATGTCTAAAACCACAAAGGCTTGTAACAATGTGCTAAATGCTTGCAACATTATTACCCAATATTTTGAAGGTGGGGTTACTTATTAAAATCGCGAGACATTTAGTTTGGTGCTCCTGGCTGTTGAATGAGAGCGAACACCGTGATGAAATCTACAGAGCAACGCATGAGTGAGGCATGTCATTCTAAAAACCACGAAAGCCAGGCTGAGCTTTACCACCGAGTATCACAACCAGGACTTCAGGCAATCATTTTATTTGCACCATGTGTCTGGAAAACTGAGTTATTGATAGGACAGGTTTGTCAAACCAGATGCAGCATTCCAGAACAGAACCTCATACCAACTGTGAAACTGAGCTGGAAGCGTCATGGTTTGGTAATGTTTTGTGACAACGTGACCTGGCCAACTCATAATCAAAGAATCTTTCATGACTTCAGCTGTCACAGAAAAATGAGACCAATTATAACAAAACGGAAGAAGAAATTCAATCTGAAGCGCAAGTGAACCCTGCAGCAATCACATTGATCGCGAAAATACAACAACAGATTCATGTACCGCTCAGGTTGGGTTTAGTGACGATTACCTTCTTATCCTCAGGACTCATGTGGGACAGCAGCATGGCCACGTTGTCCGTGTTCCAAACCCATGAATGGCTGGTGAAATACTCCAGGACCATCATGGCTTTGTGCAGCCGAGTGATTGTCTTCATCATCCTGTGATAAACAATGCGTCAGTAAAAAAAAAAAAGGGGATAAGAAAAAAAGAAAAGAAGAAGAACGAGACCAATAAATGAATGAAAGGACAGGTAAAGAAATTTAAAGAGACGGGACGGCGTCTGCCTGTTGACGCGCAGAGGCAAAAGGTCCAACTTCAAACGTTTAACATGAGACACCAGATGTAGAGAGCAGTTTACTGCATCAATTTGACTGAGTAATTTGACAAGTGCTTCCAAATGCATGAGAGATTTATTCAGAATATACCAAGGGCAGCCCTTCACCAAATAAGCCGTTAGGAGAAAGTATACAGCGCCCTCCATGCTTTACTGCACTCCTAGAAATGGCTCATCTAGAGTCATCACTCTTCAGCTCACCTCAAAGAGCTGAGGTTTGGTCTGGGGGGGGGGAAAGGGAAGGCTTTTCATCTGGTTAACCATGCAAGCATTTCTGTTTGTTCAGTTTTCTGGACTTCTCAAAAATGCAACCATGGATTCCAACAATGTTTTCTGGTGCCTTGGAACAGACACAGGCCCACAGCATGACATTCCGACACCACGCTTATCAGCAGACATCAGGTGCTTGTCCACATATTCATTCTTTGTCTTAAACACTTTGAGGAAAAATGTCATTTAGGTTCAACTTCATATGTTCACATATCTCTGACGATATGACAGAAAACACTTTCACTACCGTGTCAAACAACGTGTGAAGAAAGAAGCAGACATGAGGACATCCAGTTTTACTTGAGAAACTTCTTGAATAAATCGATATGCACTCGTCTTCAATTAAGACAATGTTTTCTCCTCTTTTCCGTTTTAGGGAGTGGCAGGCAGAAACAGACCTCCAAAGTTAAACACACCAGAATAGGAAATTACCACGTAATTTTCCAAGACATTCTGAAAACATCCGAAAATGCAAAAATCCATAATGAAAACAATTCACAATGCTTCTTTGTCTTTAAATTAGCACAGAGAGGAAAGCTATTCCTTAACATGTTTCCTCCGACTGCGTGAATCTTCTCAAATTAAAAAGCTTCATTTAGTTCCTCTGTTTTTTGAGTTCTATATAAAATAAGAGGTAAATAATAATGTTTAAGAGGTAAATAATAATAATAAAAAAAATAAATCAGAAAAAATGGTTTTCATGCATCTTTCCCAGGAGTGCAACTAAGAGTGGAGAGCACTGTAAGATATAAAGTGCCATCAGCCTGTCAACATACACAAGCTGTAGGGTTGTGTATGTTGTTGCTGCTCTGTAAAACTCTCCAGAATTAGAAGCATTTAAGAAAAATTCTCAGCCCCTTCAAACATGAGCTCGGTTTTAGTAATCCTGAGTTTTGGAAGAAATGGAATAAAAATGAACTCAACCTGGATGGCTTGTTTAAAATAAAACCATTTCAAACAGCAACAGTGTGAGGGCTTTTGGAAATTAGATATTTAAAGTATAAAAATTGACAAATGAAAGGTAGATGAGAGTGTTTAAAAAAAAACAAAAAAAAAAGACTTCACATTTTTCATTTGATCTTACCTGCGTTCCCCAACATACCTATTTCAGCTTATTCTGCCATTAATTAAAAATATAGGAGAGCTTAATAATAATAAAAAAAATACTACTAATAAAAATAATAGGAATGTGGTTGGCAGGATTGACATTGACATCAAAAATCAGAAACGGTCTACTGGAGTTATTCTGCACAGAACAGGAAGACAGCTTGCATCTCCTTAAATAGCAAAAATTAGATCGGCCTTATGCTGATTCATTCCTCTGAATAAACGGCAATGTGCCAAACCCGAAAAAACCATCAACACTTTATGCATCATTATCTTCCTGGTAAGTGTAATAAATCCAGTTGACGTACTCCAACTTCATTCTGGGTTAATTAAGCGATCACAATTCAAGCAATGGTCATTTGAATAGGAAAGGTGTAGGAAAAGAGCCTTAATTGAATCTTACTCATTCTGAGTCAGCCAGTGTTGAATTAGACCTAAAGTCAGGCTTGTATAATTTTCACTGAAGTGCTGTCAGTTCAATCAATTTAACTAATGGAGGCTGACTGAAATGACTCAGATTCTGTCGGTGCATGCGATTGATTGACAGGAAGCTTTAAACATGCATGAATGACCAGCAAACAGTGGAAAAACAGAGCATTATTTGCCACTAATGACAAAGCAAATCAAATTCAAAACGCACTTCCGGAATTGGAGCCACTGTTGGTGCAAGCTAAACTCATTTTGGACACCAAAGCACTCTTTAGATTGTAAGGAGTCAATTTCCATGTGCTGACGTTGCCGCTTTTTGGATTAGTCAAAAGTAATTTAATTCTGGAAACAGATGGGGTGGCAGAAGTGCGAATTGACGGTCGTAAGAAATGAAACCATCTTTAAATGAAGGGGAGGCTTGCACAGAACCCAAATCATGTTGTCATGACAATGTTCAGATGACACCCTGAGATCAGGTGAAGACACTTTAAAGGTCTTGTTTTCTCCATAATCCAAGCTAGAGAAATCAGGAAGGAATGTGAAGAGAACCTGAGGTGAAGTGGGGAGTTGATTGGCAGCAGGAAGAGGACAATAAAGTGTGCGAGGGGTTTGTGGCAGATGTGATCTTACCGGGGCTTGTGGCCCATCAGTGTGAGATAGCCGTCATACAGCAGGGCCGGCAGGGTGTGGCTGACTGTTGTCCAGTACTGATTAGTAAAAGGATTGGAGCGCAGATTGACATTGGGCCTTCTGAAGGCCTGCTCTAGGGGATTGTTCTTGAAGGTCATGTTTATACAGTTCTCTGTAGGAGAGAGATACACACATGACGGGACACGGAGGACACAGAGGATGAGATGAAGAAGATGCATTTCCTCCTTTTAGAAATAAAAGCCAGTCCTGATTGGTCTCTGCCCAGCCTGCCACTTTTTGCACCATCACATGAGACTTGATCTAGTTCCAACATGATTCTGCAACCCTAACAGCATCTCTGCCCGTTTTGCATGTCAGACTGAGTGGAAATAATATTTTAGACACTAATGAAAACAAACTTAAGCAGCAAAATGCAAAGAGTGCAGAACCCACAAGCAGCCTCTTCGGTCCCCGAGAGCCATGGGTTATGCATTCCTTGACGGCAACTGAACTTCACAGAAGCAATAACACACACGTCAACACTGCAGTTACGATGTTAGGCATCTACACTAGAAGAAAGTGACAGAATAAAGCAGCAAAAGGTGTGTGTACGTGAAGTTACTATGACCGTTAGAAAAGCACAGCTACGGCACATCCGAGCAGGCGACTGTGACGAGGTTACCTGGGCTCTCGTCCAATCAGCCTGAGGTACATATCATACAGGAAGGCCGGAGCCTTGTGGCTCACGGCAATCCAGTACTGATTGATTAGGTGATTGGATGTGAGATTAACATTGGGCCGACGGAAGGCCTGTTCGAGGGGGTTCCTCTTGAATGTGGATATTACATGGTACTCTAAGAAGAGAAGGTTGTTCAACATAAGTGAACAAGGACCAGTTTTAATGTGTTTCACACATTCTGGCTTCAGACCTGAACAAAAAGATATATGCTAAATGAACAAGACTTGATTCAAGTTCATTCTGACCTGAATGAAAACATTAAGCAGCGAGACTATTGGTTTATTTCTAAAAGACACTAATATTTTACAAATATACCCTATATCTAATACCCCTAAATAAAATTTAGTGCAACCATTTGCATTCAAAAGTCAGCCTGGTTAGTGAAGAGGTTCAACCTACGGTATGTTTAACTTAACATTACATACAACAGACATGTGGAAAAGGTTCTCTAGTTAGAAGAGTTCAAAATGTAACTCTCTCACCAACACAAAAACCTCTGTGTGGCAGGAGACAATGCACACCACCCTGCTTGTGGTGGCAACATCATACAGTAGACCATAACCCTCTACCTACAGCCACTGAATCTCAGTAAAATGCCCTGCAGCTTCTGGAAGCAACAGGTATGAATATTTTTGTGAGGATCTTGAAATACTCAGCAATAATGTTTTGGGTCGAAGACTGTTTTTGCTGCTATACACAACTGCCAAAAAACAAAACCAACAAACAAACATGTAAATAATACCTTTCCTTTTGTTGTTCTTTATAGAACATTTGACAATACTCAGTGGAGCACGGAGTGTTTTCAATAGGAGCAAGAATTTGGATGCACTTTGGGTTTCACAGAAGATTAATGTGACTCTTAAAAACTCAGAACAATTAGGATCCCATAACCCAGCAGCCTTCTTGGTAAAATGAGACTGTTAAAAAAAATTGCTTTCATATGTTTTTACCTTACCATGTCTACCACAATCTAACCTCATACATTATCGATACAAAATATGTCTGTTACAAGCCTGTTATAAACTGCTAAAAGCCAAGAATCAGAATCAAATCTATATTGCAGTTAAAGATCCACAGACTGACCTCTAAATAAAACCAAGATTTTATGACCCCTAATTTCTGGGCCTTCTATAAGAAATTGATGCGAGAGTGTAATTATGACATATATAGAAAACACCACATTTCATCCAGACCCGTAACTTTATATTACCAAATGAAACATTTTTTTTTAAATGATGAGCAAATATTTTTTCCCCTCATTTAGGTTTCCCCTGTTTGAAACTAAACTTGAATTTAATTCAGTCCTTTAGTTGATATTCCTCACTGAACTATCCAGTGTCTAAACATTTGAAAATAAATCTATGTCAGCATATTCTCAAACACATGAGAAAAGGTCGTGGACATGCAATGCTAACATCCACTTTCTGTGCAACTCACCGATCTAGTAATGGATTAGCAAAAGCTTCTGGTTTAGGTGTGGCAGGCAGTGGATTACAAATTACAATAAGGTTATGCCATATTTAATGACAGCTTCATTATTTAAGGCTTCACACAGGCTGCATTAAAATGGTATATAAACACATACCGACTTCACCCCAGCGAAACGGGTTGATCCCACCAGTTGTGCAGTTATACACCAGGATGCTTCTAGGCCTGCAAAAAGAAGCAACTACTTTATTATAATTCACGGGACTAACAACCTGATCAGATTATACAATAGAAGTGGATGATTCTGAACCTGTTGACTTGTTGCGATCCAGAGAACCAAGCTGCCGCTAGAGTTGCATTAATGACCACATCTACAGGGACCAGGTCAGCCACGGCATCATTAGATGCTCTCATCGTTCGCAGAATCCCCTTTCCAGCCTCAAACAATGAAATTAAATCATCATAATGCGAAAGAAAAAGGTTTCATTGAAAAATATGACAAATTATTGCTTTGCAGATTAATGAAGAAAGTTGATGCGGCAACTCCAAACGTCGGCTAATACGTTCCTCCAACAGGCTGAGACACGTTCCAGGCACTCTGAGCTCGCCACATTGGCAGGACTCATCCTGGTAGTAATTCACCAGAATCAAGTACGACCACAAAAGTTGTTTGAAGTACTAAGTACTATTTGTCTTGCTTCCATCAGACTGCGCCACGGAGGCTGTGTCAACAATCCAGTAGCTTGATATCACAGTATTAATGTTTACATGAACAGTAATGACTGATTTCATTGGAAAGTGCCTTTCAGTGTCCTAATGAAGCCCTGTACAAGTCTGATGTAACCTGTCACATAACGTCATGTTTTAATCCAGCAAGGGCTTTTACAAAAAGCTTTATGAATCCCTTATTGTTTAATAAGAGCATTGATTTTATTACTTACTGCGATGAATATTCCACTAGGTCCATTGAAGTTGTCAATCCAGCCCTGAGAAATGGATAGTATTAGAACTGAGATAATTAAATAGCAAAATGTCTTTATATACTTACAATTACAATAGGAATTATGGTTACTGTCTTTTTATATGAAAACCATTTCATGTAGGGGAAATAAAAGAAAACAGAGGAGGAAGCTGAATACTTCCCCTTTGAAACAAAAAATATCTGGGAACTGCTACAGTGACAGATTCTTAAACCTTTGCTTTTGAGTCATTAAATACTGCTTTTTTACTGGAGGTCTCAGATTCTACCAGCAATGAATCAGCTATAGACTACGACTAATCGTAGTCTATAGCTACGACGTGTTATCATCAGGATAATCCCTGCTTGGACTCACTGCCTGGATGCAGAGATGATAAAGGCTTGATCACCAAGATCTTGACAAAGCTCTGAGGAAAAGCCAGGCCAGAACTGACACCGATACCTTCTTTATGCACAAGTGACATCAACTGACAGCATTACTCTTTTTGTTAACTGCATATTAGCTTTTCTGTCAAGAGATTTTAGCCTTTACTTGTTCTTTGGCACAAGTTGCCTTTGATAACTTATACATGGCTCCTTTTCAGGCTCAATTTATACATTACTCTAGTAGGTTGAGAGGTTTTCAGAATGGATTCAAATTTAAAGCAGAACAAGTGTTTCGAATGACTCACGGGGAACGGCTCTTTCCAGCTGGCGCCGACAATCGAGGGTCTGACAATGGCGACATTGAGGTCTCCAGCCTCCTGCTGCACCAGATACTCAGCCAAGGCTTTGGTGTAGGTGTAAGTGTTCGGGCGCTCTCCAATAAGCTTGGGGGTCAGCGTTGCTACCAAATCGTCGTCCATCCAGCTGAAGGCAGAGAAACGAGACTTACCTTGAGTTTCGGTGTCTAACATCTAGGAATGTTAGACGCACTAAGAATAGTAATAGGGGATTAAGCTTAACTACTAGAATTATGAGGAGTCTGACGCAGAGTTATATTTTTCTTAAACCAAAGCAAAATCTAAAATGCTTCTTTGGGTTGATTATTAACTTTACACGTTTTACAAGTTGAATCTAATCCTCTATGCCTTGGTCTACTCTACAGAGAACATTGTGTACACTGTTGCTCTGAAATAAATGCAAACACACCATATAAAATTAATCCAGTTTACATACAAGATTCATTATGAATAAGTATCTAATATCTCATGCCTTTGCTAATAACAGCAATGTTACCTTTGACTCAACAGTCAACTTTATGAAAAGGTAATTTATCTTTCGAGCACAATGAAAACTACTGGCTTAAAATCTAACCTGACCTGCTAAACAGGTTCTTAATGCAATGAGCAAAGTAGCTTTTAAAAACATCTGCATAGGACAAAAATGGGTTGAGAGCTTATAAATAAGCGTAGCATGGAGAAAATAAAACGGTTTGAGTTATGAGGTACTTTAAACATGCAAACAAAGCCCCTTTGCACCACTAAAAATAAACAGCAACACTAAGCCGGAACAAAGGATGGGACAAAAATGGAGAAAAAGGCATTTGATAGTATTCTGTTCAGTTTTGGCATGAATGCCATTCTCTCTCCATTCGTCAAATTTAATCTTAAAGTTGTACCAATATATCTGAAAAGCAGTTGGCAGCACCGTCAACTTTGGTGCTACAAAGTAAAACAAAGATAAAGCTGGCGTGTTCACAGCATCCTGGACTTTTGACAGTCACACAGTACATTCCATTTTGCTTAAACCTGCATAATTGTCCATAAATCTGCTGTTTGGAAACGTACTCAAGAGTGTCGAGGAGCTTGCGGTAGTTTACAGGAGGCGGGTACACGACTTCCTCGATGACCTCTCTGTCACAGTGGGCGTAAGCAGTGGAGACATGAAGAAATATCTCCAGGTGCTTCATTTTGTGGGCCAGCGCCAGCATCTTTTGTGTGGCCAGGACATTCAGCTGGATTGCATCTCTAAGACACAGAAAACAAGTGCAGGCAGAGATTCAAGCATTTTCACTGAGTTTTAGTTTACAGACTGGGAAGGCTGACTGAGAAATACATTTTTTTAAATGATGAAAAGTCAGTTTTCCAAATACCAAAGAACAGTCATCTATACCAACATCACTCAAGATCTGTCCAGGCTTTAAAAATAAACACAGAGAAAATAAAAAGAATATTAGTATCAGCTAGATTTTTATTGTTGCTTTGTTTCGATGACATTGTCCACTCATGTCAACCAAATATATTTAGAGTGTGAATATAGAACACCACTCCTCTTTAAGGTTTATTGATATCCAAAATACATGTGAAATTGTTTGACACAAACAATGTGATGTCGCCTCTGTTCCCAAAACAAAGATTAAATCACCACTTATGACACAAAGGTGAGGAAAATAAAATATTCTGAACGCTGACATCTTCCTAAATGTTGTAGCGTTTTTAGAGAGAAAAACGCTATAACATCCACTAAGCTAAAAGATTCTTCAGAAAAATTGATCTTTCTTATTTGATTGGAAACACAGGATAAAAAAAATCTTATAACTATAATAGCTAAACGAAAAAAAAAAAAAATCTATGTGAAGACAGAAACCAATGTGTCATTGTGTCTGATTTGCAAAAATCTAAAATACAAACAATTGTTTGTAAAAAAAAAAAAAAAAAAAAAAAATCAGCTTTTTAAGACCACTAATTGGAAGAAATGTCTTTAAATAGGTATACACTCAGTTTCCTCTAAAGATTGTTTGGAAAGTAGAGCTCAATAAGCAGCTGCGTCTTAAATTCAGCAGAAAAGGCGTACCAGGTGTTCTGTTTCTGTGTACTGCAAACAGAAAGTACACTCTGTCAACACTGGGCTGAAAAGAGCCAAGCCTAGAAAACTGTCAAAAATTTGAGTATTAGCCACATAAAAAGATAAACCAAAAAAAAAAAAAAAAAAAAAAAAAAATCACTCACTTGAGCGGTTCATTGAAGCGGATTGTTGCAGCACAGTGGAAGACGATGTTTATGTTTTCAACCAGGATGCTCTGATCCTCTTTGCTGAGATCAAGATCCAGTACTGTGAGGTCACTGTTCACTGCTGTGATCTTCTCTGCAAAGTCTGGCTGCTCTGCTTGCAATCTTTCAAACAACTGAGACAAACAATGAAATGTCAGAAATTAAATGCGTTACAATAAATAAAGAAGTTTATCATGTCTTCAAATAAAACAAACATGAAGCTTAAGGCAAAACATATTATAATGACGAAACTGCATTTTAAATGTACACTGTTATAAATGGAAAAAAAAAAAAAATAGAGCAAATGTCCTTAAGAGAGACATTGCAAACAAATAAAGTCTGAAGTATATCCATGCAGTATTTGGTTGCTGCTCCTTTTGCACGAGTCAGCTTGTAGCACTAAGTTGCTTCAAATAGTTTTGAGCTCAGTTTGTTGTTGGTTTTGGCATTTCACTTAATACTCTATAAAGTTTAGGTCTGAAGTTTCTCCCTAATGGAGCCATTAATCCTTTATGTTGTGTTGTGATATTCCAAATCCTGCTTTAAAATTAAATCATATTCATACAAGGACTTTATATTATAATCTTCTCAAGGTTTCCCCCACTGCTTGGTCACTTCTTTCCTACCGCACTTTTTCCTTCCACTCAACTTTCCTTTATTGTGCTATGTGGATATCGTATCCCCCAGTGGATTATCACGATTCTGTAATTTTTCTTTCTTAGTCTTGGGTGATATTTTAAATTGAGATGCATTCTGAAAATTGTATTAGTTTTAATCCACAATAATTAATTAACAGAAAAATGTATACTTGAAATCACTTTTTCCTTAATGAAACTACATAATGTAGTCATTTCCTGAATTAAATTTCTGAAATAAAAAAGTTTCCAACAATATTCATAAAAACATGCATCTGGTGTTAACTCAGTTTCAAACAATTTACTGTTCTTCTGAATTTCTCTGCTTTTCTGAGTGCTAATTTTAGGTGCATGTACTTTTCTCCTTAAGCAAGTCTTGTTTGGTATTGCGAAACTTTTGATGAAAATATCTAATGTCATCTTTCCTGATCCTTTAATGTGGCCAATCTCTCAGTGTCAGCTGAGAATTAGCATTCTCAAGAAAGAGGAAGACTCAGCAGAATTATCCTCACCTTCACTTTAAACAACTTACAAAAGCACAAAGCTGACCTCTAAATTTCTACCCCCACTTATGAGACGTGCAAGGCCAGAGTTCTGTTCTAAGGTTTTACATTCTGATTATTTCAAGTGAATAAACAGAGGACATGAGTAATAATAGACTATATAAACTATGAAGCCGTTTAAGGAGAAGTGTCCACTATAATCTTAAATACAATAAGACTGTTAATGTATTTGGACACAAACAAGTGCGACAGGCTTTTCACAAGCTCCTCATCTTCCACACCTTTGTGACAGCCATTCATTATGGTTTCTGAGCGCCCAGCTCTCACCTTGCAGTTAATCATGTCGGCTACGCGGGCTTGAGGGCTCTGCCCAGCTTTTGACCTAACCATTACGTAAACAGTTTTGACCTCAGGGCAGGACCTCAGCAGCTTCTCCAGCAGAACCTTTGACAAGAAACAAGAAAATGCATTTATTTATCCTCAAACTGAATTTGGAGCGAGAATTTACTTTTATCAGAGTTTATCTAGTAACATTCATGCAATGGTTGGAATTTTAATAAAAAATAATTACAACAATCAACAGTGATTAGCTAGACTTTAAGCGCTAAACTTTGACTAGACCACAGCTACAATCATGGATAAAGAGTCACCATTTGTCATATAGATAATTTTTATTTTCTGTGCCTTTTTTGACACTGTATTTTCTATTAGCTCAGTCTTGTTCAGGCAGCTGGTGCCCTTCTCGAGCAGCAGACCTGGGATATTTAGTACACCATTCAGTGCACCAAGAGATACTAAGGTCTTAAAAAGTTTGTGTTATAAAACAAGAAACCTTTTCCACCTCCATTCCTATAACATAAGAGTCATTTTCATGATTTGTAAGATAACATGAATAAACTGACTGAAGTTGTTTCTGGCTTATTGGAGCATTGCGTGAGTCAGTACTGACCCCATTTCTTTAGTTTAGTTGACATTATTCAGCTAAAAATAGACAAACGACTTAAAAAAAAAAAAAAAAAAAAAAAAAGCAAACTCATTGACATCATTAACATTACGTTCGTGCAACTACGCACACATGCACTTCCAAGCAGTAGTTCACAAAGTTCAGCCACATTTCACAAGCCAGTTAAACCACTGCCGTACCTTCCCCATGAAGCCTGTTGCTCCAGATATCAGGACATTTTTCCCTGCATAGTATTCTGGGATGTTCACCATGATGACGGGAAAGCTGCCTTGGCGACTTCCTCAATGACACGCCACCTACACGATGAAATGAACAGATAAACACTTCAGGAAGCACTTCTTAGTAGAGAGCAACCCACTGCTTTGTGGACCCAATGTCAAACATAAGGCTTCGAGGGATTGCTGAAGGTTGTCAAAGGTTGCAGAGAGTGGAGTTATTTTTATTTGAACCTGCTGCACTCTGTCAGGAACACATAGCTGGATTAGGGACAAATTTTTCAGTCAAGCTTTATATCTGGGAAAAAAAAAAAAGCCTGAATTTCCCCCTCAATCTTTCCCTAAATCATAAATATTACAAAACAAAATGTATGACTGACATTGTATTCATGTACAGTTGTGTTTTCAAACATATCTGTATCGGACATTTAGTATTAAATTGTTTGAACCCCCCCAAAAAACTCAACAAAAAGACATTTTAAGACTGTTAAAATATGCAGTTTCTGGATAGTTTTATTCTTTAAAACTAAAAACACTTTAGTTGCACATGCCTGAAATATTGTTGCTCAGCATTCTGAAGGTAGTTTGCCCTGTTAAAGTGGGTATAAACACTTTGGTGACATCAAATGTCGAAGGCACCGAGTTTAGAGAGGGAATTAAATAGGTATCAAAATTATTGGCATTAGCAATTCCAATGTACAGAAACTAGTCAACAGTTGGAGGAACTTCAAACAACTGGAAACCTGCCCAGGTTTGTACATCCAATCAAGTTCTTCCACAAAGTAGACCACAAAATGATGAAAGAAGTTTTCAGAAACTCTACAACACCGTCACTGGTCTTGAGCAGTCAGATTGAACCAGAATCAAAGATCAGAACTTGAACTCATTGACATTCTGTGGGACAACTTGAACTGGGCTAAACGTATAATAAAGCTGAAAATGAGGAGAAAGGCAAGCTTTCCTCAGACGAAAGACTCAAACTGATAAAGGTACCGACTTTCTTCATGACTAAACCAGAAACTTTACTCAAAATAATTTCTTTCAAAGCCTTAAAATAAATTATGCGCTTGCCACGTTTCTATCCAACATGTTTATCAAAAGACAAAAATCATAAAGCTCATCACAGCAGCTGAACGATGGCGGTCAGGCTTGGAGCGTGCTCTGACATCAACTGTAAATATGAAAAGGCTTATCAGTGGGATTACATTGGCTTCAAAACACAACCACTTCGTATGTACAGTTACAGGCCATTCTGGAGATAAGACATCTAATCATTGACTGAGGAGACTGCCTTGTGCAAATTGGTGGGGCTGAAGTGTGCCACAGCATGTGTTCAAACAAAAGGTAAGGCAAACCTTCGAAACCAAAGTACGATAACACAGATTCATGTAGTCCTTGCTTCCAGAAAGAAACATGTCTCCCGTCTGGCTCTGACATTTTACTTTATCTAAAAACTTTGTTGGGTTTTTAGGTTCTATGGGGCTTTTTATTAGATAGTCTCTGTGGAAACTCAACTTCGTGTCTAGTAAGAAATCGACAAAGAAAGACTGCAGCGCTATCACGCCACACTAAAACATGCAAGGGAAAAATTCTTTGAGGAAATCTTAACAAAAACATTAACAATGCTCAAGGTTTATTTGTAACAGTTGTCAGGCTCACAAACCCTCCTGTGACTGTATGTCCTAAACTCCAATCGGATGCAGCCTGGAATGAATTTGCCAACTACTTTGCTGAGAAGTTTTTTATTTTTTTTTTAAATTAGAGGGTTAACCATGCATAAATTCACCAAATCATCAAGATCATCAAAGCATTGACTTAGTCATTTAATTCAACTAGTTATGCGGAAGGGGAAAAAAAAGAGGTGGTAAAAAAGCTGCTGAGACAAAGGCTAAAACTGCCATTTTTGGGAAAATTTGGACTTTAAATGCACTTTTAAGGGATATCTGGAGTCCTAAATGCAACACATTAAAACTGAATAAAAAAAATAAATTGAAAAGGAGAACATCTTCCCACCACCATACTCATTTCAAGAGGGCCGGGTTATCACAGCTTCCTCTTCACAGTTCAAGCTCTCTTGTCACCGTTCTCACCAACATAAGTATGCACCTCTGTTCTAAAACGAATGCGTCGACTTCTCCATTTGACGCAGGTCTAAATTTCCGCATTTAATTCCCTTTTGAAGACCAAATCTTTTCACTCTCATCTACCGTCCATCATTTATAAAGCACTATGAGCGTGTGTCCTTTATACATCCAGCATGACAGCCTGCGGAGCATACAGAGCAATGCGAGATAAAACTAAGCAAATCGTGTCTGATAAGTGACTGCGACAAGAGACGGGTTTTTCGGCTCCAGTGGTTACAGTTAAACAGTTAGCACTCTGGTATTACAGTCGTTTTTAAGAATTCCATTTATTTGCAGCGCTTAACTCATAAAGCAGGAGAACACTCTTCTTTCACCACATCACATGAAAACACTTATTGTTTTTATTTACAGTTTAAAACAATAATGACTTTACTGTTGGTTCTAAGAAAAGGTCTCATGTCAAGTCTGTAGTGTAACATTAATACATCATAATCATAGTTGAAAAGGTGTCAAAGTTCTCATCTTGTCCATTTTTTTTTTTTTACTGCAACAGTTGTAAATGTTTTGTATACCACAACCTCCTAAATACAAACATTAACCTTTACTCAGGCTAAAGTCAGACAGTGTCCTTTAAACAGTTAAGTGCATTTTGTCTGCCAACCAACCATAAAAATCCATTAGACTATGTAAAACGTCACTACAAGACATGCCGAAATCCCACCCCACTTTTTTTGATTTTTATATTTGAGCAACGCCCCATTCCTACAGTATCTTCAAAAAGCCAAGGCAACTGATGCAACCTTCTCAGAGTTCATAACATCTGAGATTTAAATGATTAATTACATCGGAAACAGTTTTGAAACTAGATCAATTATGTGCAAGATTCCTCCATCACTCTGTATGCGCCGCTTCTGCTCCTGAACAGTGGATCATAATTACCCAACAAACATTAATTATTAGTGAAAGAGGGGTCGTTAATGGAGTATTTCATGCTGCTATGACAACAGCTCTACTACGGACTGCGTAGGCTTGGCGACTCTTACGGAACGAAGCGAGAAACAGCTCTGTGGACCCCAGCACAGTTGAAAGCTGCGGATGAATCGTTTGCTGCATCGCATCGAGTGCCAAGCGGCTCGCTCCAGCTGAGCAGCCTGTCAGAGCGCCGCTGCGCCCGCAGCCAAGCTGAATACACAACACTCAGTCGAAACGAGCTAGACAGCAGGCCCGAATCAAAACTGATCATTTTCTTGTGTGGCAAATGACAAAAATGAAAAAACAAAAAAACAGCAGATGTTGGGCCAATATTAGAGCCTTACTTTTAGGAGCTTGGCAACAAATGTTTCTTTGGTTTTATTCACCACCATTTTGCCACAAGTGATTCTTGCGACATGTTTGTAAAGTAAAATAGCTCTTGACATTCTTTGTTGGTTCTACTTGATGCGAACAAACTCGACTTGAACGTCAGCCTGTGCAAGAGAGTTCGGCTCATCTTTACGGTTTGTCAAAGGCTACAGTTTGGCTGCTAAACTGGCAAGAATAAACTAAAGGCGAGTAGTTTGATCCGATTAGGTACATAATTCAACTGTATAAGAAGTGTTTTCATTGTAATCCCTGCTGTTTTTTAGGATGATTCTGGAGATTTGGGGAAAGTATACAACTTGATGTCAGTCCTTTGTTACAGCAAGCCACCCAGTTTGTCCAACTCACCAGCACCAGTGGGGGGAACAAAAAAAAAAAAAAAGTCCCTCAGCATGATACTACCACCGATATAAGCGCATGTATGCATTTCAGCATTTTATAGTAGATTCTTTAATAGTTAAACCATTCACACAATGAGGTTTTTATTGAAATGTTATAAATAAAGCTTGTTAGAAAACATCTTTTCAACCTCAAAGCTCAAATTTTTAAATGTTTGGATCATTTTAAATATATCCATTATTCATGCTTTAAGACACGCTTTTCAACTTTTGCTCTGCATTTCTTTTTTTTAAAAACATATAGACTAGACCCGGAATAACGGGTAAAATTGGGCAAATAAAAATCGTGTTTTAGAGTTTCGTAAACAAAGATATAAATATGTAACTGTAAGAGAGAAGGTGACGCACTATAGTATTCTCTATTAATAGGCAGTGGAAGAAAGTAACACTTTAGTTGTCCTGCCTTTGTTGCTCTCCATCATGTTCAACCCGTTTGCTTAGCTGACAATATTTTCACATTAGTGAACATGAGGGAAGTGGAGAGAAGAACTTCTGTCCCACCATGCAACCCAGTTCTCCATTAACAAAAAATGGCATATTTTAACAAAGAAAGCTGTACGCGACGCTAGAAAAGTTCGCTATCCTCAGTGGGGGCCAATCGCTGCAGCAGAAGTCAGGTTAAATGTTAACTGTATAGTTTGATCAATGAAAGATAGGAAACTTCTGCCTGCACCATTGGTTGGATGATTATAAACATTCATTTATAGATTATTTAAAGATAATGGAACAAACCGGGGGAACTCTGCAAAGCACTAACCAAAATCCAGTTTAAGTCTGTTAAAGATCATTGTAGATAAATAAGATTTTCAGACTTTTCTCCACTCTGATAGCCTCTTCTCAGCCATTACTGGGATTGAAAATGCCTTCTGGAAAACATTCCCTCAGATATCACAAGATCTTTGCAAATCAGAGCTGTAGAAGTACAGCATTTGTGCATTATTAGTATACGGCGTAGTTTCTTTGTCATCAAACGTTACTCATCTGTAATAAACTAACAAGGTGTAATGCATCTTTGGCAAACACTATTGTTACTTAATCTACTGTGCAGTTGTAAAGCTCACTCTTAAAGGATAACAGTTACAGCTAAAGCTTTTTTCAGCACTCACAAGTTTTAACTTCAACTGAAAATAGCAATTGATCAGTTCAAAAGTCATAAATGAGGTACGATTTCAAACACTCGCGCTAAAACCTGCTGTTTCTCTTTAAGATTGAGGATACTTGGCACACGTACAATTATTTCTAAAACATTGAGGAAGAAAGACGGGAACGGGACCAAGTTCCTAAACAAACCCTTCTGAAATACTTCCTTGTAATCTTCATGAATTTTAACTATAACACTGACAGAAGAAACTGTTTAAACTCAACCCGTTTAAACAGAGAGCTCATCGTCACAGAATTTCTGCATGTCTCTGCAAACACCAGCTTTGCATATAGAATTTGTGAGATCATATATATATATATATATATATATATACATATATGCCTTATTGAATAACCAATTTTAGCAAACAAAGATGTAATCTGTATTCTTAGAAGCAGCCAGAAGCTTCTGTGGTCTTTGATCAAGTGTCTGTGAAAGAGCTACAATAACTTGCAGTCAGACTGTCAGGCAGCAAGTTGATCCCTGATGCTTTAAGGTTAAATAATTGATGTGATGTGGTATAATGCCTAAATTGGGCACCTGTGGAATAAAGAGTTTTTAAATAGATGAGAGGTTCCACAAGTCGTCTCAGGGAAGCGATTCCACCACTACAAAGAAAAAAACAAACAAACAAAAAAAAAACAACAACAAGTGCTTGTTTTAATTTGACAAATAAATCAAGAAAATCTCAATGTGCCATTTTGAAACGGGGAATGTTCTGCTTTGAAGCGACAGCTCAGCCAGATACAGGTTCAAAAAAGATGGACCAAAGTTTTAAAACTTTGGTCCATCTTAAAGGATTTAAAATTATTCTTAATACTGAACCTAAAATTCAAAGTGCTTTTTAATGAGACGCCAAAGAAGATCGGACTTTTCTCCAGCTCTTTGGAGTAAAACGGAAAGCTGATTTCACATGTACAAAACTGTCACATGAAGCACTGCGCTGACACGTGAAGTAGTACAGAATCTCTGTTGTAATAGTTGTACTATAATAGCCTCCGCATTTAAACAGAACCAGTTTGACAAGGCTTGTCAGAAACCACGATTCAAAGCGCCACTTCCATCTGGTTGGAGGTGCAGCTGGTGAGGAGTGTTTTTAGTGATGAAATTTATATTACGCTGCAGATCTGCATTGCCTTTAACTCGGCCTTCTCCATTTAACCTTCCAATGTACAACTTATTTTCAGAATAGTAAAAAGATGCACAATTCTGCTGTGTGAGCATTTCAAAACTACTAAGAAACACTTATTTTTACTCAGAATCTGTCACAAGGTGAAAATCTCTCAATTGGTAACACATCCATCTACTTCAGTTCTTTGTGATGTTACACACGCGCACACACACACACAAAAAGCTGCCCAGTCACAGCCAATTGATCATTGATTGAGCACCACAGAGAATAGCATGTTCCCCGTGCAACAGCATTCTTCATCTCAGTCACGAATATCAATCTACTCTCCCTGGTTCCTGCTACAACAGCACATCTCTCCAGATGACTGGAGCAGACTTGTACAGCAGGTCAAATCGCTCTCATGATGGCAATCGGGAAAATCTGTATTTCTTAAGCAGTTTGATTGCCTTATCTTGTCCCACAGTGCTCATCATTGATTTCAACGAATTTAACTCAATGTGACCAACCAACACAAAGCGGCAAGGTTTTTCTATCCGTTTTAACTAATAACCGAGCAGCGAGCCACAGTCAGGTGAGTCCTTAATCTAGTTATCTGGCATACATGCAAAACACACCCTGGTGTTTGTGAGACAGTGGTAGCAGGGGCTCTTGCTGTGGGGAAACTTCTCCTCAGCAGAGACAGGAAAGCCAGTCTGGAGAGGATGGTCATACCTCAACAAGTATGACAAATAAAAAGATATTTTGCACAAAAAATGCACACTAGATTGGACAATGTGGTAGAGACATACCCCCTCCAAAAAAAAAAAAAAGATCTGCAATTGCAACCAAAAGTTGATTCTACAGATTCTTGACTGACAGTGGGCATATTCCAATGTGTGCCAATTTAGTTGGCTTGGCTCTCACAGCATTTTAGAGTTGTTGCATCAGAAATCTTAACATCTTTTCCAGCTCCTTGGTAAAATGATGGAATCATTCTGGATGTACAACAGGACAACTTTACTTACCACTGCAAAATAGAAATGTACTAAAAACTGTGGGGTGGGGTTATAAGTTCGAAAAAACCTCCCAAAAAACTCAAAAACTGCTAACTGAAAACAACGGATCCCGTGAGTCTCATTACACACAGCGACGCGACATCCTTATCACGACCAAAAAAAAAAAACAAAAAAAAAACTCGCTGTCCATTTCCACCGCTTTAGCAGCCTGTAATCACGTTACTCCAAAGTCAGGAGTGGCGGAGGAAACTCGATGAGCTGAAGCTAATTAAATGAGCGCCGAAACACTGAAACCAATTACATCTTCCTCATTTCGGTGGAAGAAAAAATGAGTAAAGAGTGGAAAAAAACAACTGAAAATTGAGAATGTTGCTTAAAACCAGCGCAGCTGCGACTTCTGCTAATGCGAGGTCGAGCCTAATCAAAGGAACTCCAAATTGCTCCACATATTTGCGTATTTCCCACAGCGTAGTAAATTAGCCAGCCCTCCCTCCTTTCCCTCCTGGCGCATCTTCCTCCTAAAACACGCTCTGGTGGCAAGCGGCGCGAGGCGTTTAGCCCTCTGAAAAACCGGTAACAAGTGTTTCAGCCCCCAGATGAAGCCCCCACACGGCTGATGGCGGCGACATTTGTACGTACCCAGAAAAAACGGGAGCTCGACTTTCTCTTTTTTTTTTTTTTTTTTTTTTTCCTCCTCCGGTTGGAAACGTGGTGTGATCCGCGAAGAGGCGGGGTAACAACGAGCGCCGCTAAGAGGCAGATAGAGTAACCAGACTCGGCAGGAAGCTTGCAGCATAAATAAACCGCCGTGACGTCACCCGGCAGCGCGGTGTCCGGCGTAGATGTGGAAAAAGATGATGTCTCACTCCTGCTTCTTTTAGTCACAATCCGTTTCCCCGAAAATAAAACTACGGAGACCTCAGCATCTTCGACTGAAGTTTGATGTACTATCTCAGACAGAAATGCCGTGAACAAAAAGTTAATTACATAACCACGTTGTATTTTTTTTTAAGCCAAAACCTTTATTTGAACTATCTTAATAACTAAACAGGTGGTTGCGCTGAAAATAGGAAATATCAGGATTTAAGACGAAATTCCAACAAGTCCCCCAGCCCATTTGTATCCCTTAATCCTGCAAAGGGCAGCATTGCCTGAGTAAAGCAGTAGGTCACAGGGTCAGGGACACTCTGATGTGATAAAGCCCACTAGTTTAGAAACGCAGTTAAGAACTGAGACCCTCTTTCCTTCACAAAGTGAAGGAAAGAGGGGTCCCACAAGAATTCACAAAAAAATACATATCGTTAGTAAAATACCCTCGACTGAGGGTTGATTACATACATTTAAACAAAATCAAAAAATTTACTTTTATACATAGAAGAAACTAATAGATATGTTGTATGTATTGTTTGTCCTTTCATGCAACAAATTTTGACTCTATTTTAAAGATTGTATTTGTGAAACTTATCTTAGTGCTTAAAGTAATAAACATCTGTACTTTAAATGTGAATGTGCAACGAAGGTCAGTCTTCAAAGTGAAAGAAAGGGATGGAATTTTTTTTAAACTCATTACAAAGCTCAGGCACCATCACTTTTTACATTCTCCTGCAGGTGCTTGTGCATTTTTCTTAGTTAAACGTCATTGATGGATCTTGCGTAGCGCAGAAGCTTACTTTTATCATTGTTTTAACTCTTGATCGTGTTGAATATGCTGCCACACGCCTGTATCCTCTTTGGGGAAAATGTAAAGATTGTATCCAATAACACTGTTATTGAAGAAGAAAAAAAGAACTGTCCATGCAGCATTGAACACAATTACTTCTCAAAATGTATTTTATTAATCACAGAAAGGCTCCATTGCAGTTAGGCAAACTCAAAGAAAATCTTTAGATTTTTCCAAAATAGTCAAACATGAAAATGGGAATTAAAACAGATCAAATCCAAACTTCTGACAAAGGCATTTTGTTTTCTGCAGCAGCGCTTGCTGCAGGACAGAGATCTGTATCTGACCACGTAATGATCATGCGAGTATCAGCCAGTCATCTTCCCCTTTCTGCCGTTTAGTGCCCCCTAGTGTTCAGAGATGTTAAATTACTACAAATTTGTCAGTTTATCAGATGACAAATGAGGATTATCAGCAAGAAATCATTGAAAAACAATATTGAATGATGCAGCAGTCTAGCGCTGTACGACTTTGTCTTCTTTAAAAAGTCACCATCTTTTTTTTTGGTGGGGGATGCAAGAGGTTAAATTCCCGAGAAACTTTAAAAATCAAGACATCACTGGGTGAAAAAAGTAAACACTGTTCTTTGTTTGCGATTGCAAGTCCTATTATGCATTTGTATAATTGTTATGTTTCGCATGAGTCTTTCCGGGCCGGTCTGTAGCTGTTCTGCAGACTGCCTAACCTTTGATCCAAGAAGGCATTCTTATGCAGAGAAGTTTGTGGTCAACTTAATGAGAGGTGCCAAGTTCATCTGTGGCTGCTGAACAAGACCACATCACTGCTGTCCCTGACACTAATGAAGTTAAACTTCATCATTCTCCTTTTCAGACTTACAGTCACCGAATAAGTGGTGTATTTAAGTATGTAAAATTGATAGTAAGGTATTGTTTTTACACTTAGAAACATGAAAGTCTTTATTATTATTATTATTATTATGTTTTGTTGGTGAAATGTCTGTCTGAAATAAATCATCATCATATCTAGCAATAGGGCCAAGAAGCAGCAGTTCACCGACCTGGAAAAACATCCAACATTAAATCTGAACATAAATCAGATTCAATGAAACATCCAGGACAAGATTTCCTACCTTTAAGGGATCCAGGAAAGAAAACACATAAAACTGTCAAAACTAAATTAAAGTCATTTATTTACTTTTTGTCTTGCATTACAGACTTGCGGTTAAGCATAAATAGTATAAAGAATGCAGGTGATGTCCAGATGGGACACTGGACTGAACTGAACTCTTTGGAAACTTCTGCACCTTCAGTCTTACTCTCCACACACAGATCCACGACTGCAAAAAGAAAGAGTTTGGAGTAAAACTTTGTCACTTTTGCTGTCAGCGGTACCCAACAAATTTGCGGTTCAGTTTGTTCTCACCCGTGAGGTTGACAGTGTAGGTTGGCCGCACATGGACAGTGATCTCTGGGGCCCTCCTGGTCCCATTCCAGCATGTCCATAAGGAGGTTGGGGTGGTTCAGGCAGGACTCTCCCTTTGAAGGTTTGGGACTGCATACTGGAAACAAGAACTCTGAGGGGAAGAAGAAGGAAGTCAGTCTGGCTTTATTTTAATTGCCCTCCTGTATCACAGAGCATCTTCAATGCTCACTTTAGTTCTTTTAATTATGCACAAGATAAAGATGGCTGATAATTATTCATAGAGTCAATAGCTGAAAACCTGCCATTCAATAGACTACTGACTGAACAATGGACACCTGACTTAATTTTTTGTGCATGTATCCATGTTTGTTTAACATACTTTTGAATGTCTGCCAACGTAAATGCCACTGTATAGGAAAACTTTTTTTTTTTTTAAACCTCAGCATTTCAAATTGTATTGCTATAATGCAGTAAATAGGGATTTATCTAATATATATATATTTTTTAATAAAGATTTAAACAAACAGATTTTTCCCATTCAAAGTGTACACTCTGCATGGTATCTGATGCAAATTTTGACCTGTACATATATTCCATATCACCTCGTTGAAATGCACAGCAGAGGTCCGGCCTGCAGTCGCTCTGACCCTGACAGATAGTCCCCGCCGTCCCCTGGGTGACGTTCACTGTACACTGACCCCAAACACACATCTGATCTGAGCAGCACTCCTCATCCTTTGAGCATGGCTGTAAGGGAAGCACAGTTTTCAGTAACAGTTTCACTACTTAAAAAAAAAAAAAAAAAAAAAAATCAGACATTATGACAACTTTTATTAGATCAATTACACAATTCTCTCCCACATCACTTCGGAAACATAATGAGCTGCATCAAAATTTGATGGAGGAAGTAAAATGCTGGAGGGTGACATTTTTCAAAAGGAACTTGGAATAGGAAGGGCGAGGGAGATAAATACAGGAATAGTTCAGAAGAAACCTGGCTACAAAAGACTGATGGATATTCATCTTCCAGCTGGACAGCACCAGCTTACCGCTAGATAAAGTGCCAGAGCTTGTCTGGAGTTATTTAGGGAAAAGCAAATCAGTGTGTCATAATGTTCCAGTCAGAGTCTAGTCCTACGTTCAGATGGGAATCTGTTCTTGATAACTGTCTTTCACAGATGCTTTCCATTCAGTCCTTCAGTTTTTTTTTTTGTTGTTCTTGTAAAGAACAGAGAAACAACAACAAAAGAGAGAAGAGTACAAGACACTGGTACATACCACCTGTAATGACTTGTTGCATCTTGTTATAGTGGCTTTGTGCTTGCACATGGAGTTGAAGCAAAGAAAGAACAAAATGATGACTGAGCTCTCACCATATCTGTTGCTATGCAGGGAAGGCATCTTGAGTTCTCAATCTCATACAAGCAGTATTTTAGGTCCCCACAGTCCTCATCCACCATGCACTCCTGAAGGTTCAAAGGACAGAAAGTTTTGAGTAAAATTAAACATCCTGTGGATAGATTGCTCATTCATGTTATCTCATTTGATTTTAACATTTGACACCTCTGATATTTTCATGTTATTCATTTGTCGATGTCCAGACAACGTTCACACGTCAATGAGACGGGTAAACTGCTGTCCCATGCATGATACAAGACAAGCAATGCAATTAAAACATGTCATTTCAGATTGTATGCAATGAAAAAAAGAAGAAGAAAAAAAAATCTAAGTATATAAAGTTCTAAATAGATCATTCGTAAGGTGCGCTTTGAATTCCTTTTAAATAAAAAATTAAATAACTTTCATTTTAGTGTGTCTTCAGTTCTGGAGAGATTTCATGCCTTTATAAAAGGAAGGCAGTTTGTACAAAGATTAGTTTGGGATACTACACCTTCAACTTAAATCAGAGTTTGTTATTCCAGTCATTTGTTCGGATTCATATTTAAGCTGATAAAGATAAATATCATACTGATAACTTGATCAGAATCAAGTCATCAGTACCAAAAATAAAAACAAAATGCACATATAATACACAAAAGCAGTTTCACTAATTAAATTACTGGTAAATGTTATCCAAGTTTAATTTGCTTGCATTTTGAAAATTTCAATTGTAGTTCCACAAAATATATTGGCACAGTGCAAAGTTATAAATCAACTCAATTTGCACCCAACAAACTTGACTTAATTAAAAAAAAATCCTATCTGGACAGAGTACGCAAGATAAAAATGTGTCTTTTTGAATGGACTTGGCTGTTCACGCATATTTGTAATCCACGTATTTGCTATATCACAAGTTGCATTTTTGTCCAGATTCATTGGCCATTTTAGTTTGAGTTACTGCAAAAGAAATAATCATTAAAATAATAATAATAAAAATAATAAAAAAAAGTTTCCACAACAGAATGAAACAGACAATGTACATGTAGTAGTTAGTTTAGCTCTACTGGGAATTTTAGGGGAAACATGTGCTTTAATCAGATGAGGCCACTCAAGGTTAGTTTGTTGTGTTTACAATAGTCTCAGTGTCTGGTGACCTGCACTTGCAGCCTTGACTCAAGATATTTGGCAACTGACTGCTGCACCACTGCTGGTGGGTGGCCGCATTAAGGAGGGGGGTTCGTTTTTCTTTCACATACTCTTGCAGTAAGATCGTGATGTCTGAACTGTCTAAGATTTATCTTTATTTTTTTTAAAAAACCACACCTGTAAATCAAAACAAAGGACCTTTTTCCATACAAACATATGGCCAAATCATCACAGATGTTAAGCAGGCATAAAAGCTACTTTCCTCTCTTCTCATAACATTTTTAGGTCCAATAGATGTAAGTTCCAGAGTACTAAAAGGAACAGGAGCCAGCAAAGAGCTCAGTTTTAAGGCTGCATCATTTTTACAAGGAGCACCATGAACTGTGACTGGCACTATTCCTGCACAAACATTTAAAAATGTTTCGGTTTTATTCTTCCTCAGGTCATTTTATGTCTGCCTTTCATAAACTAACAGACTTTTACAACCAGATTCAACTCTCAAACAGCCAGATGTTCCCCACCTTTTACAAAACACATTCACTAATATTCTTGTCGATTTACAAGTCGCTACTTTACAATAACTGCACAGTGACGCAGAACATTTGAACCAACTTTAGAAAAACTGAGCTTGCGCCGTTATACTTCTGGTGGCTCCCTCCGCTCCCACCCCCACCCCCTTCTAAGCTTTCCTGGCATTAAGCAGCAGGGACTATTAACATAACCACCATCTGTATGGCTGCCAGGAAAGCAGGATATCAAAACCACCTTTGTAATGCAGCAAACTCCAGTAATGATCTCAGTTTCCAATAAGCCAGCCGCCTGCTGGTGAAAAACTTTAAAAGATATACAGTGAGTTTATTTCCTGGATGACCTCATTTTACACAGCTTGGAAAAAAAAACATTGTACTGCTACAGTGTCAGTGAGCAATCTTTTAGGGGAAAAAAAAAAGAAAGAAAAAGTGTTAGGATTTTAGAAACCGTTTTAGATGTCAGTCATACCAATAGTTTCTTCAAAAACTTTTATCCATTTCAGTTTGTTTTTGTACAAAACAACCAAAGTGTTAACAAATTCACATCAGCTGGATTTCTACCTCCAAGTGTCCACCCATTATTGCAGTCCTCTTAACCGGCCATTTTCTGTTCTTTCACACCACTTATTTTTTGTTCTTGTAATCAGTCTTCCTCATTGAATACTCACAAAACACTAAAAACAAAACAAAAAAACTCACATGAGCCACACTGTTCCACTGGCCAGAGACTTCCACATGCACATGGGAAGTATAAGTCTCTCCTGTTCTGTTGTCAGTTTCCTGCAAGTAAAGAGCAATGTAGGTATGAGAGGCAGCTTTGCAGAAGTTGAACGACAAAACAGCTTTGACAAGCACATTGCTTCTGATCTGGTGTTTTTCCAAATGAGTTTGCCTGAAAAGGACCCACCTTGTCAGTTCGATCCAGGATCCGAGTTTCCCCATCGTTGCCCTTTACCGTCTTCCTGGTTTCATTGTAGTAGTTGGGAGGCAAATCCACAGGGGATGAGGAGAATTTAGCACTTTCATTGGTTATCTGTTGGAGACAGTGCAATGATCTTCTGCCATTGTCCAAACCAGACAACGACTCAACTCAGTAATGGACCAATGAAACTTAAGACAAAAACAACAAGAAATCCAAAGGAAGGCCCTAAAAAGAATTTCAAAAAGACTTTAAAGTGGGTCTCAACCTCAGGGTCTATTTTGAGCCCAAAACAGACTTCAACAGGCTGGGTCAGACAGACTTTCCCCAAACATACAGCCATGGAAAATCTGTGTAATCTGCCAAAAGCATTCGCAGCCTGGCAGAAACTTGACAAACTAAATACCACCCACGTAGATTTTTACCCTTTTGACTCTAAACTTTTTATATTCTAAAGTAATAATAATAATAATAATACTAAAGACTAGCATGGATTTCGATGATAAGTTCTTTTTTCTCTGATATGAATGGATAAAATGGGACGCAGACCTTGTGCACCGCCTCTTCCAGCATATGCTGAGTGTCCTCCATCAGCTCCTCCACCTCCCTGAACATCTCGTTTAGACTAACGGGACCTCGCTCCATGGCGCCGGCCGTCCACAGTAAACACAGACCCCAGAACCCCAACAGCGGCATGGCACCGGACATCTCTGCTTCCTTCCACTACACAGACTCAGCTCAGCGTCTGAGCAGCAGACGGCGCACAGCTGGCTCCGTTTTATTTGGAAAGTATGAGGAGGAAGAGAAGAAGGAGGAGGGGGCAGGAGAGTGG
Source organism: Poeciliopsis turrubarensis (assembly GCA_010277015.1). NCBI lineage: Eukaryota > Metazoa > Chordata > Actinopteri > Cyprinodontiformes > Poeciliidae > Poeciliopsis > Poeciliopsis turrubarensis. Next base: position 3,071,994 of record VMRN01000019.1, read on the forward strand.
TGGGCAGGTGGGAGGGTTTTATGGGGGTGGGAAAGCTTCAGATTGCACTTGGAAAGGGGGAAAATGCCAAAACCAAACTTCCAGTTACTTTGTGGAATTTAAAAAGACCACGCACAATCTGTAATAGATGAACTGAAGTTAACAAAATAATTACCCTTATGGGCTTTTTATGTTCTGTAGGTCTTTCCTCATTCAGTTCAATTCTGAGTTCGTTTTTTTCTAGCATCAGATGCCGTGACATTTTTTGTCTTTGTGTTTCGTTTGTTTATTCTTGTTCTTTCATTTGTGCATTTGCGTTTAGTTTTCCTAGATGAGTGTTGGTCTTCATCCTCGGTTTGTAATTCTTTTGAGTGTCTTAGCTCCCTTTGTGCTAATTATCTCGCTCCATTAGTGCCTCTCCACATGTTCTTTTCTTTGTACCGAGTTTCTTAGCGCCATCCTTTGCTCTGTTCTACGTATTTCCATGTAGTCCAGTGGTTGGTGTCCTGAAACTTTTTCACGGATGCCTTTTTCACGGCATCCGTGAAAAAGTGTCCAACACACCCAAATCAAATGGCTGAATTGCCTCCTGGGTATGCAGTCAAATTCTCCAGAGGCCTGATGACCTTATTAATTGATTGTGGGTGTTGAAGCAGGGACATCAGCTTTTAAGGACTGAAACTGATGACCAGCTGATTTAGTCTATTAGCCCTTAGCTTTTGATTAGTTGGACTTTCTTTGTTTCCTTTCTCTTTATCCTATCTCCACCTTCTCTCAATTTCCTCTTCAGGTTCTCCACCAGCTGGTCTGCATTCTGTTTATTGTCCTCATCTGGCACCACAACAGCATCTCCACATTGTTTACACTCCTCGGTTTCTGTCTGCCACTGTTGGAGTCACATATCAAACACGACACTCATCGTATTCCTCATTTGAAAAGATGAGGAATATGATTAAAGTAGAATGATGTAATTCGCATCGCTTCAATGAACCTCAAGGACATGATGGGAAACGTTTAAATCTGAGGGGAAACGTCTTTCAAGAGGTCGTAGCAACGTTTCACCACCAGGGGGCACCGTAAGACCAATAACTTCAGCAAAATCAAATTAGAACCGAGTGTTCAGTTTGAAGTTTAAATAGTTTGGAGTGACTGCATCTTCATCACTATATTTCCTTTCTGTATTTAGAAGTAAGATTTTTGATATATTAAAAAAAAAAAAACTAAAAATAAGTTTTTTTTTGTTTATGTAACTGTTGCAAATACTAAAGGAGCCTCTTTGTGTCTCTTTTTAATCTGTGACGAAGAAAGCAGAGGAAACGCTCCTTATGAATTTGTGGCCCCTTTTGAGTATATTTTGACAGGATGGAGTAGTCACCCTTTTTTTTTTTAAAGTTCTCACTGTTTGTGTAAAGTTGCAGAGAAACAAACACAAAACCAGTTCCGAACAGGTGGCTTGCTGCATTTCAAAATAAAAGTAATTAAGCTCTTTACAGCAAAACACAGAAGACAAAATATAATCCATCAACTTCAGTGTGTTTTAAAACAAACAACATCTTGTCATTAATTTAAAATGTTTTATAAATGATCTTATTGCAATAGATTTAACATTAGAAAGATAGACTGCTTCTAACTATTAATATCAAATAAATGTAGTTGGAGTATTTTTTTTTTTTTTAATTATTCTACACTTTTTGAAGTTCATCAGAAGGTACAGCAGAACCACAATCAATTACCTTCAATTTGTATCCATCAGGGCATACAAATAGCATGCCATATATTATCTGCTATCTGGTCTACACACACACACACACACGCACACGCGCACACCCGCACACACACACGCACACACGCACACACACACACACACACAATGAGTGTAAGAGAGAAAAAATATCCAAAGCTCACTGTTACAGAGTGGCAGCAAAGAACAAGTGACTGATTGTTTCGGTAACAACCAGTCACTTAACAAAAGCTTTTAGCATCACATGCACAGATGTGGACTTTAGTAAACAGTCAGATAAGACTAAAATTGAGACTTTAGGCACAAAATTACGGCAGCCATGTTTGGAATTAAACAATGTAAGAATAAATAGACAACACCTCATCCTGTTAAGTACAGTAAAGGGTCTGTGATGCTGTGGGCCTGTATCTCCTCCAAAGCCCCAAGTAGGTGATCTGGAGAGATTTAATTCAAATTAAAGGTTGGATTTATCTGAAGGTTTGCATTGTGAATTAACGCTACCGGAATAAAACATCGATTTGTTTTCTGTTTTTTTTTTTTTTACACTTTATATGGAGTTCATGCTTTCTTTTGGAAATAATATATTTATTTAACGGTTACAAGCCGTCCCCCTTCTGTAGAAAAGCTGTTTTGTTTGGCATTTCAGTACTTTGTGCTCTATGATGTGATTTAATTACTTATGAAAAGCTTTTCAGTGGAACTGAATGTATTATTGTAAGCATTTCAAACATAAATCTGTCTGGAAATAGGGAGCCCAGTCGCTCCTGGGGGAGTTTTATTGTGGAAACCAGCAAGCGGAAGTTGATCTTGTGGTCTTGCCAGAAGAGTTGAAGTCGGAGTTGGTCTCTCAGAGACTTTGCGGCTGTCAGAAGGAGAACAGGTCGCTGAAAGGAAACCATTGCTGCTGCTGCCGGTGGTGGGGGAGTGTGTTCATCGCTCCTAGAGGTTAGTGTGTGGGGTTGTTTTGGGTTTTCAGCGGAGTTGGGTGTAGAACTGCGGGTTGGTGCTGCTCTGTTTCAATGGAAGCAGACGAAAAGCCGCACTTTGACTGAGCGTCAGTGCACGACTGAACGCTTATCAAGAATGCTACTTTGAAATGCCTCCTGACTGACTGACTGACTCACTGCCTTCCTGCTTGGCAATTAATGCCACGCTGATTCTGTAACCTTTATTCACATTTATTCACATCAATTTGTATTTAGACGCGACTTTTTGCTCTGGGAATTGAGCGAGAAGCTTCAGGATGAGGTGATTGGAACTTAAGTCTGAAAACACGACACTATTTTTCCCAAACACATTTTTTTGTTTCATTTTTCGGTTTTAGAAAGCGTTTATAAAATAAAATAAAAAAACAGAAAAATTGGAATACATCTAAACCACTATATGTTTTGACTTCATATGTGAATGTGGAATCTGGCTGCTGTTTCAAAGAATGGTCTCTCGGACACAAATTGTCATTTTATAAAAATGTTTATTTATTTATTTTTTGGCTGATTCTTGACGGTTGTCTTATAAAACAATTTGGCAATTGTTATAAACACAATTGCCAAAGTGTGGCCCTAGGGGCCGTTTGCATCCCTTTCAACAGAGGGGCCCTGTCCATAGTTCCAGGGAGGCACAGATTTGGCTCTCCAGCAAGTGAAGCTGATGCAGATGGACATCCTTTTGTAATTTTATGACTACAAAATTTTCACTGACAAATTTATTTTCTTCAGTGGATGAAACTTGTGACCCAAAAAGTTAGAAAGCTATGCACCCGTCTTTTTATTAGTCCAATAAATATTTAAAATCCTTTGCTGGAAGTGCAATAATTTATTTGTTTCCTACAAAGAAAAAAAACCAATTGGAAATATTTAAGTATATATATGTTTTTAACTTCCTTAGAGGAGAAATCTGTAATTCGGTCACTAGCTTGTGACAGTCTTGTGAAGCATCAGCAGTTTTATGCAACTCTTATTTTAGAGGTTTTATTAATGGATTTGAGCAGTCCTTTATCCAGGGTTTTATGATATTCTAAAAAAACAACTTCAGCGCTGTTTCTCTACATGTCTAAATGTTGTTGTTTTTTCTTTAACAAACAATATGCATTGATTTTTATTAAGGGGTTTTTGAGTCAAAATTAGACGTACAGGTTAACTGCAAAGCCTGCAACCACAGTAATATTTGAATTGGTGCAAATTAGCAAATAACAAGCCATTTGTTTTGTAGACATTAAGATTCAGTCTTGATTCTGGTCTCGGCGGTCTTTGCGTCGTATCGTAATTGGTGGAGTTTGTTTAAAATGTTTGGTTTCACTCAAAGTATTGTCCACACATTTCCAATAGAGTTTAGGTTATTATTATCCTCACTGCCCCGCTGCGATGGTTTAATGTTTTTGTTGGGAAAACCTCCACTCAGTTCAGTACCGCTGTTCCCCAATTGTTGCTTCTGTCCTTCTGTCGTCAAGATGAGGTTTATGCTCTAAAAACGATGTCTGTAATTGATGAGGTTATTGATGAGATGTAAATGAGCAACACTTGTCACAAGGAGATTATAGTCGCTGAATGAACGTGTCGCCCAGAAGCAGCTTGGTCAGCGCAAACGGCTTAAAGGTCATAGGTCGGATTGGTTAAATCCTTATTAAATGGCGTTTCTGACAGTAAGAGACTAACTAATGGTTTGCTGTTGATCTGATACTATTGGTTCCAACTACTGTAGCCTTGTTTACTACCAAGCAGGAACTGATCAGTGATGCAGGAAGAAAACGTCGGTTTCGACAGATAACTTTTTTTTTTTTTTTCCTTTTCAGGAAGTCGGGAAGCTAAATTTCATTTTAAAATTACGTTTGTTTGCCATGTTGCAAAGTTTAGTTGTGGCTTGTGTCTGCACTTGTGACACAAACTTTAATTCAATTTAACACATAAAATTTTATCCCAAAAAGAAATTAAGTGTTGTCATAACTCATATTATCCAAGTATCTTCAAAGAGTTGTTGTGGATCATGAGGCTGTGGGAAGGAAAGATTTATGGATGCAGACAATCTTGCAACACACTTAAAGAAACCTCTGAGTTAAAACACTGTTACTGGCAATAGCAGCATTCAACAGAAAAACACTAGCTGTTGGTAAGCCCTGCCGATCCACTTTATTGAGGCAGGAACTGAGCTTGCATACATGCAAGATGTTTCAGCTGAAACCTGCTTGTAAAAATCCATCCAGAGAATTTGTTGAATTGTCTGTGTCCTCCATCATCAGAAATGATTTTCTTTTCAGAAGTAACACATAAATATATTTATAGGTTCCGGCTTTAAGCCATAAAGCCGGAACTACTACTGTAGCAAATACTACAGTAGTACTACAGTAGTATTTGCTACAGCATTATACTACTGTAGCAAAAGAGGAAAAGAATATCAGAGTGGATTATTTTTGCAGAAATATTTCAAGGGCTCTTTGTGGGATGGCCTTTCCTCATGACTTCGACATTGAGGGAGAAAAGACAACATCCACTTTAAATTACAAACCAGTTCCTGATCTCAAATTGCTTATTGTTAAATTGACGCTTAAGGCCAAAGTTGGTCATGTTTGTGACCCTTAGACAATGTGGGTTGTTTTCCTTTCCTAAAACAGAAAACTGACAAAAATATTTGAAGTATTCTGTATTTGGGTCTGGCATAAAGGCAAAAAGTCTGAGTTTAAGCACAAAAATAAATACTTAAGACTAACTTTTAAATTTCACTCAGGAAAAGTTAAGCTTTTATTTTATTATGTTTAAGATGACATTCACAACAATAGAGCTTCTGAACCTGCATCATCCTGAAAATGTTTTTTTTTTTTTTCCAATTCTTAATTTTTCAGATCAAATATTGAGGATGGACTTTTAAGCCTAAACTGACTGGTGTTGGAATCAGCTCTACATAATATTTACCTCTTTATCTCGGTTGATGTTTTCATGCAGGAAAAAAAACAAAACAACTTCTTCGGTGCTCGGCTGTTGCTGGCAAGTTTCGTCTGACTTGTTGATCATGACGCGTCCCAGCTCATCATCTCCACCAGGCAATTTTCAGAAAGCGTTCGGCCTCCTGCATGAGAAACTTGGCGCTTTGCTGTGGAGGTTGTAAACTGAAGTGTGTCAGTAGTGCTGTGGACAGGTTTTCTGGGACAGCTGGGGACGTCTGAGCCACACGATCTGACCACTTTGCACAGAGCCATTCGCCCGACGCGGACCGGAAGCAGCGGTGTCTTTGACCGTCAAGAATTAAAAAACTATTTGGAATAGGAAATCCCTGACTAACCAGGTGATCAAAAATAATTTGCACATCTTATTTCACTTGTGCAAGACTCCGTTTCCTGGAGGGCCGTCCAGCAATAAGGGCCCGGGTTTGACTTCTGGCCTGCGGTCTTTCTCCATAGAGCTTGCATGTTCTCCCTGTGTGTGAATGGGTTTTTGTCCATGACTGTAGAAGTCATGTTTTTGTATTTCTACAGTCAAAAAACATGACGGTTAGGTTAAACAGTCTTCTAAGCTGCCCGAAGGTAATGGACTGCTGACCTGTCCAGGGTGGGCTCCGCCTCTTGCTCAAGTGACTACTGGAGACAGGCATAAGCCCAGTTCATCCAAATCAGTTCTGATTAGTCTCAATGTGCATGTTGTCTTAGTGCTGCTGCCTTTTTGTTTTTTTGTTTTTTTTTTTCAGTTGCCTTGACATATGAAATTAAATGGGCACCAAATCTTTCTCCACTCATTCATGGAATGCTTCTTTGCTTTCATCTTTTCCTGTAGCTCTGCTGCCGACCCTCTCGATTTTAATCATGCCGGCGTTTACTCCTTATCGGTGGCTCAATGCCTTTGGGCCAGAGAGGGAGGGGGGGGGGGGGGGGATGACTAGTTGCACAAGCTGTCACTTCTTGGAATAAGCTTTTGACTTATAAGGGGGTGTCGCTGCATATATGAGCTCAGGGGTTGGGGGGGGAGAAGGGGGGAGAGGCAGTAAGACAAAAATACACCAGGGAGCCAGGCTTCACCGTCACTGGCTGACCAGATGGGCTGCTGTCAACTGAGAAAGGCCGAGTTGAGTTTCAGGGTGTCAGAGGATTTTCTAAAGGTTGAGATCCAACAGCTGAATGGAGATTTCTGCATGGAGTCTGAGGATTAACCCTTGTAACTTTTAATGTGAGACTCAATTAAATAATTTTACGATGATGCCATTACAGATATTGTAAAGCGAAAGCTGAGTAGACTCTGTATTTCTGCATTGGACTGACCGACTTCGGAGGGGACTCAGTGACGCTGTAATGGATATGTTCAGTTCAAGGAACAAGCTTTGAATATTTTAGGTTAATTGTGACAAAAAGATTTAATAAACAGCCTATTAGCACAAACAGGTTTTATGCGCATTCAGATCCAGGTAAAAGAAAACAAAACAAATGCTGGCCAAATTAAATGAAGTAGTTTAATTATCATCCAGGAAAACTAGTAGTATAGTTGCTGTTGGGTTGAACTGTCCTCTGAAAGGGGCGAATGTTTCACTGAGCTCTAATTAAGGCAGATTTGTCTCGTTTAATCCACATACCTCTTACTTATTGAGGACGGAGTAATGCAGCCTTGAAATTGGAACAAAACATTTTTCAGCTCAGCTTTAGCTGCTGTCAAAGTTTCGTCATCCTACAGATTTATAGATTTTTAGAAATCGCTTACGTCGAGGTGAAATTCTGATCCGTCTTCAGATGTTTATGTTTACCGTGTTTTGGTTTTCCTCTGGAAATCTTGATTCTTGTGACAAACGTAGCGAAGTAAACACGAGACACAGTCACCCCGGGGGTCTAATACTCATTAGGGCACACGGAGGTCCAAACCTGCTCCTCAAATTGGTTTGGAATTGAATCTGAACCAATATGGAAGTCGAGACTCTACACCGTCTTGAAACTGACTTGGGTCATTTGAAGTGGTTCAATGTTACAAGCAGCTAATCTTTTGTACCTGCTGATCAAACTGGTCGCTTACGGTCAAAGAAATCCTGAACCCCACTGTATTTTTGTGGACTAATTTCCGTGCAGTGGTTCTGCGGCATTTAGTGTCACAACTGTTGGCAGGATGAAGATGTAATCCAACCTCAAACTTCTGCACTGTGCGGTGTTAATGCTGTGAGGATTAAGGGTCTGATTTCAGGGCTCACATGAACCAATTAAAGCCTCTTTCAACACAACCTGACATATGGCCTTATGTGATCTGCGCCATCAGAGGTGCAGAGTCCTGGGTAGACTAAAAGACGAAGCTTTCCCCAGAGAGGTTCTGCCTTATGTCAACTTATAAGGGCTTTTGAAGGATGCAAACATTTTAGGATTTAGTTTCTTTCAAATTTTGTGTCTAAGCATCCAGTGGTCAGCACTTTGTCAGGTTTTTGAAGAGCCTTTCAAAGATTGTCTTTCAATATTGGCAACTTTTTTAATCATTTTCAGTCCAGTACTTGACTACTTTTCAGTTAAATGTTTTTGTTATTATTATTTTTTTTTTAAATTAAAAACTATATTTGTTAGTTTGCGCTAATTGAACCTTGTCTTTCTCTTGGTAAGAACACCATAGGTATGTGAACATACTTGCAAAGAACATATTTTAATATATTCATATTTAAAATGTTGTCCTGGAGGGCAAAGTGGAACTGAAATCCAATTCAATGTTTGTGCACAAACTTGCCAAGTAAAGCTGTTGGCAAAGTAAAGAATCAAGAGCATTTTGGGGCATTTCAAGAAATTCTGGCCAATTGAAATCAATATGCTAAGAGAAATGATGCAGTGTTTTCGCGGAGTCTCCATTAAAGGCTTGGACCAGCCTTGGATGATGCATGATATGGTAAGCACCAATTGAAATAAAAAGACTTTCCTTTTACAATCATTTACAGCCTTGTGTGTTTGAACTCCCTCGTGTAAGATGCAACCTTTGTACCAGTGATGACAATCCACACCAGGGCCTTACTTGTAAAATTGTTTTCAAAGAAACTGCTGAGATGTGACAAAATCCAGTCTCTTGATTTGATTAGCTGCTGAATACAATCGTTATCTTGCCTCTTGGATATTTAAGAGGTGTTTTAGTTGCACACTTCATTCAGAGATCTCAGTGACATGCGCAGGTTGTTTGAGAGCTAAAACTCATTTTAGACTTTTGAGTTTTGCTCATTTTCTGACCTGTTGTTTAGGAGGCAAGGATGTTCATGTGAGCTGCTTGTTCAGACAAGGAGTGACTGCTCAGAGTTGTCGGACAAATATCAAAATGTATGATATGTAGATTTAAAGCTAAAATAAGGGCACAAGGTTGGATCGGAGATTAGAATACATGCTGAAGCAGCTCAGACTTGCTCTTGTTTGTGTTTGGCTTTGGCATGATTCTTTCCAGCATCTGAATTTGAGTCCCTTGTCATGTGAATTGGTTCTAGTTACCATTACCTGTGTGTAACTCTACTCTTACCTGTGTATTTGAATTGTTGTGGTCTGCAAGAGCCACCCACCTTTTTTGCATCTGATGAATTGAACTCGATGGAAATATTTCTGTCCTTTTCCTGCTTTAATAAGAATAGTTAGTGGAACTCTTCAATTTGTCTTCAGAGATAAGAATGTGCTTAATAATTGTGTCTCTCTGATGGCTTTGAAATGGATTCGACTTAATCACTTAATCACACGATATGTGAAGTTTTAACCCAAAAGTTTTATTTTGATTCTAGGGTCCTGCTAAAGTTTTTTTGTTTTGTTTTATGACTTGTAGCATCTCCTGCTAGAGTTGACTGATAATGTGTATCAACAGATGCTCCAAATATCAACGCATGGCAACGCTAGGCAACATTTTTTTACATGCCGCCATTCATACCATTCATAGAGCTTTAGAGGGAGCCAAACGAGAGACAAAAAGGAATTAACAAGCATAAAATTATTGCTTAAAATAAAAATGTTAAAATGCAGATATTAAATGCATCAAGGAAGCATAAATTTCTTTTGTATATTATTTGTCAGCCAAAATGTGAAAACCCATTATGGGGCCGCTTTAATGAAATATGTTACTGTCACTCTTTTGAATTACTTTTTTTTTCTTTTTTTTCATATCTTAAACATTGTTGCATGAAAATTTTAGATCAAACTTTTCAGTTTACTTGCAGTCACAGAGGGCGAAGTTCTTGTTTTTATATTCTCTCACATTAATGACCCACTTTTCTGTGCTGTGGTTTGTCCCCTGAGGAAAAACAAATATGTAGAAGATGGGAGTGTAGTCCCTCTTGCAGCCCCTTATCTGAAGGTTAAGTATGGGCGTGTCTCTTTCAGCTGTGACCCAGGCGATTTGGTTTGAAGATATTCAGAAAAACAATTTTTGCTTCTTTTCCAGAAATGCTTTTCCGTGCTGCCAGTGACTTGACTTATGACTTGTGAGGATTTACAAGATACACAGGTATTCCTGTCATTTTCTGCTAAAGGGCCTCCCTGTGTGGGTTATGCTTAACCCTTGCGCCACCTCAGCACCCCTGAATCAGTGGTTTAATAGATTCTTCATTTCTTTTCGGAACCATGGCTGCAGTTTGTTGTTGCCCAACTTAGCCCAACAAACTAAATTGAAAGAGAGCAGAAAAGTGAAGCAGAAAGTGAATGGCCGAATATACAGCTTTAGTTATCTGAAATTACCCTGAAAGCATGTTGTTGTTTTTTTGTTCCCTGATCATTATGCCCATTTTTTGTTCAGATGTGTTTTGACCTTGTCAGTGGCTGATGTTAAATATTAAACAGTAGCTCATTCATCAGGTAAAGTTAGTTGTGCGCTGCATTTCTTTCTGAGGCGTGGAGGCTCTAACTTCAAACTTTAACATTTTCTTACTTATTGAGTTCAGTCCAGAATAAATCAGGACTAAAGCAAAAGCATGTAAGGGCCAAGACCTGAACTCTCTGCAGACGTGCTTAAATTCCAAGAGTTTCATAACCTCTGCTATGTGAATGTAATATTTCCTGTTTGTTTCAGTTTTCCCGTTGTCAGTCCTTTTTGAGGTTGTGTCTGTATTTTTCCTCCCTCTGGGAAATCCCGTCAGTCTCGGGAAGAACTTGTTGGCTCGGCTTTGATCTTCCTCTCAGTCTCCCAAAAAAAACAGGCTGTCGACACCTCTGAGTTGCTGCGAGTGATTAACCTGTGATGAAAATGATTAATCATTTCAACCGAGCGCCACGCTGTGTAAAATCTGTAATGTTTACGAAATGTTGTTAAAGATTTATTAGTTAAGCTGAGTATTTTTTTTTTTCTGTTTGTGCAATCAGTTCTGGATTTGTGACCAACAAGCAGCTCATTTATAATGTAGTCATAAGAGCCAAAATAGAAATAAAATTAAAAAAAAGAATCTAAAATGATTGGAGGCAAAAAATTTGTTTCTGCACAGTCTTTGGTTCATGTGCATCTTTCTTTGTTGACACTCTTTGCATTTTGCTGAAGGTATGCTAATGCTAGCTTCCCTTTTTTTTGATATAACATATTAGTCATTTGGCTCATAAATAAAGTGCTTTTACGTCATGGTAGTTGTTATTCGGACTTTGCTCTTGTCATCCAATGTTTGATCTTCCAATGTGGATGTGAGTGTAAAGGGTGGAAACAAAGATACTACTCTGCTTTTATAGTAGATTTTTTTTTAATGGTCAAACTCCCATCAAACCATTTAGACTTTCTTCCACCATACAGAAATGACAGGGCCCTACCTGTACATTGTCTCTGCTTTGGCAGATTGTCAACACGTTCACCGGCATCATGTTGAATGTTACTCGTAGCATTAAATGAGAAGAAGTGTTGCAGTTCACACCTCGTTTCTGGCAGCTTCCCTTGTTGTAAAAAATTTGATTAAATTGTGGAGTCATTACGAGTGAATTGTCTCTTTGTTTGTGGTCCAAGGACACAATTTTCCTGCTCCATTTGTCACTTCTACGCTTCAGTTATTCGTGCCTTGTGCTTTCTGAAACTGGTCATGACAGACTGCATCTTTAACAACCTGATTTCTGATGTCCTCAAAGCTTCTTTGAGTTTTCCTTGTGCACTGGGACATTTTTCTTTCTTTTCCTTGTGCACTGGGACATTTTTCTTTCTTTTCTACCGTTGATGTGGTGTGCTGCCAGACCTTCTTTAAACACGAGTGAGGCCGGAAGCTGCTTCAGGTTAGAAGTGGTTCAAGCTTTCCTTTGTTGCCTTTTTAAACCTGGTTTAGTAAATATGAATCCTAATACTCATTTTTCATCTTAGAGTATTTACACGTTGAATATTAAAAGAAAGTCTCAAATATAGAGTTTCTAAGATGATGATGGATAAATTAATACAGCATTGTGCAAAGAGAAGTTTTAAATTTGATGCCAAAACTATGTGCCAACATATTGCATTTTTCTCTTCTGGTGAATGAACTAAACTAACTTATATTGCATAAGATAAGCAATTGTTTTAAAGAAGCTATCATTAACTGCAAAATTGAAATAAATTCATTACCTGTCGACAACATCTCCAAAAAACATCATTTTGAGAGTCCTTTGTTGTTTGTTTTCGGGTCGGTAGACAAGTGTTACAGAAAGTGTCCCAAAGATCTTGTAGGGACATTTATCTGAGACACTGTTTCTTCTTGGCTAACATATGGACCTGGAGCCCATAAATAGCCCTGAATGCTGAAAAGCAATTGATGCTTGTAGGAATTGGTGGCTGTTTTGTCCTGTTTGCTGCATTCTGCAAACCTCCTTGTATGCATGCACTGACACCTGATTCCTTGTGGTATCCCTACCATGCTATGTATACATGATATTGCATAGCATATATATAAACATATATAAATATAAAGGACACATAGGGCCATAATAACTGAAATCATAATGCAAAAAGTGCCTTTTATGTTTTCTTAAGTTATGTTCTCTAATATTAGTTTGATCTGAATATCTGGAATATAAAACTGAAGTAAAAGTTATTTGACAGAGCAATTTGTTTTTATAAAAACATTTGCAAGGAGTATAACGCATAAAACTGTTTTATGTGTGTTTTTGTTTTGTTTTTAATTTTCTTTTACCTAATTCAAAGCCAAATGGTAAATCAAACTATTCACTATTTGTTGGACTGGAAATCATGGGAGTTCTCAGTTTCAATGCATTTCAATATTTTACACTAGCAATACATCCAATACTTGAATTGTTGGATCACCTGGTAGAACAGATCACACTGATTATCACTGATTTATTTTTTTGCTTTCTAATTAGAAAGTCATTTGTTACCTAAGCTAAATGGATCCAGTATGCTGGCATATAGTCTCATTAAATCAGCTGAAATTATTTTCAACTGATGCACTAAACAATTCACACAAAATATTGCATCGAGGTAAAGCATTCCTCCAAAAGTGGGTCAGTTACTCCTAATGACTCCAAAGTCTTGTATTTTCATGCAGAAAATGCACAGTGGCCCCAAGCATAATTATATTTAGTTGGTCCCTGACTCAGACTAAAGTGAAGAGAACTTGACGCCCCAACAAATGTGGAAGAAGATAATACATTTAACCACTTCCTGTTGAAAACTCCCAGTGCACACCCTCCCAGTTGTTGAAACATAAACAAAAAGCTCCCAAGATTGTGCTCTTTCCCATTCCCTTCTAGCCTCTAAATGCACATATTACTTTTTTTTTCATACATAGACTAGTTGATTAAGGTTACTTATATTAAGTCTGATGATCAGAGATTGAACAGATATAGGATGTCATGTCCCTGAGCATTCACACCAGAAGTCAATGATATTAGATTTTTCAAAGGAATTAAACATATTTCAGCCAGCATTTGGGAATGCAAAGAGGAAAGATGTGGAAGCTTTTTATTTACCTTGGCAGGGCTTGGACTTACATGAAAGGTCTGAGGCGTGTCAGTTTGTAAAGAGAGTAATAGTAACTGAGACGCTGCTGTCTGCTGCCAAACTGTTGGGAGGAAGCTGAGACCTGAGAGCCCCCCGCTGGGCCAATCAGGGACTCTGAGAAAGTGCAGGTTGCTCTCTGATTACTGCGGAATAAAAGAACCAACCAGGTGTTGTTTTCCTTCTGCACGCACAATCTACCGCAAGGGGACCGTGGACGTTCTTCGCGATCACAAGTCTGTCGAGGTTGGCAGCAGTGTTATCTGCGTCGTCTGATAGAAACTTGGCCTCTCTGCGCTTGTACCACGAAGCAGCTTCCATGAGTGTAAAGGAGTAATGAAGAGAGGCTTCCAGCAAATGTGACCTGGTGCTCACCTCCGAGTGAGACGTCATTCAGGAAATGTTTGACTCGAGCTCTGGATAATCCATGCCTGTTGTTGGGTGGAGTTTGGGAGTGGAAAATAGTCCCTTATTACATGTTCCGAGTCAGGCCTGGACAGCCTGAGGAAAATATTAAGTTTGCTTTTATCAGTTTTTATGTCTGGATAAGTTTGGGAAATAGAAACTGGACGTAAAGTCGTGCTTGAATTTCCAGACTCTGTTTTTTTAAAATACTTTTAAAGAAATAAACCTTGTGCTTTTTGTATTGATCAATGTATTTGCGATTTATTTATATGGTTGTAATTATTAACATAATTTTGCGGCTGAAATTACAAAAAAAAAAGTTTTAAAGTGAATGTTTGCCAGTTTGTAACATAGACGACTTGGACAAAAAGGATGAAAATCAGGAAAAATATTTATGGTAGATTGGGGAAATAAAAATCTCTCATGTGTTTGAGAATTAAACTGTTTTTCCTTGAAGAAACAAAGCGTCTAGTCTTCGAAGGCAACAGTTAGTATTTTCTGTATATCTATATTTAGTTCATCGACAATTTGCCGCTGGTGTAAAATTGTAGCTGTGTGACTGTGAAAATGATTATTTCTTTCTGTATTATTGGAGTGTTTGAGCTTCTCCCATGACCGCTCAGCTGATCTCCACCGAGAGCATAAATCTGTCCTAATCCTGTCAGGCATTCAGCAGAGCTGACATTTCTTAGTTCCAGAGGAAAATATGTTGACAATAATTACTGTTTTAAAGCAGCAGCTTTGTTGATGTCCGGTGAAGAAGTTGGGATATAAAATTGGTCAAAGCAGCAAAACATTGGCTAGTGAAGGTTTGTAATTGTGAGCCACAAACCTCCAGAAAAAGGATTTTAACAAAATCCTTTTTACCAAATATTTTTATATTGAAAAAGATAAAAAAAAAAAAATACTTAGAATAAAATATATTTTTCACAATTGGTTATTATTTTTGTTTGAATCTTTCTACAACTAATCGATAAAAGTTCAAAACTGTAGCAGGAAACACAAAATCCTAGGGATTGGTTAGTTTTGTTTACAAAATGCAGCTATCAGTAAGTTTTACTTTTGACTTTTATCAGCACTCCAAGTTATAAAGGTACTAAGCAGCAGACATAAGTTTGAAAATCTCAATAGTCGAAGTTAAAACCTATTTGTCCCATGCACAACAATGCTACTTGCCTTGCATTTTCTCTGACGATTTTTCTTTTCTTCTCGTTCCACAGACGTTTAAGCGTGAAAGGATACAGCAGCTAAAACTTCAGTCACAAAGGGACGGAGGAGGCAAAGTTTTCAAGGAACTGGGACTCTGTTGCAATCAGAGCAGATGGGCGAGACGGAGGATGAGCGGACGGCTCAGGCCAGCCAGCTCTTTGAGAACTTTGTCCAGGCGTCCACATGTAAAGGAACCCTGCAGGCCTTCAGCATCCTCTGCAGACAGCTGGAGCTGGATCCTTTGGACCACAGCAACTTCTTCAGCTCCTTGAAGGCAGCAGTCAGCTCCTGGAAAGTCAAGGCCTTGTGGACAAAATTAGACAAACGGGCACAGCAGAAAGTGTACAACCAGAATAAAGCCTGCCAAGGAACAAGGGTGAGACCATGTTGAAAACTTTTCCTTCAAAAGGTTTTGTCAAATTACTTGTTTGAGCTCTTTTACTATGCGTTTTTGGTTTTAAGAAGGTAGAGTAAAATTAGAAAAAAATAAACCTTCTTGATTTTAACCCATTCAGAAGGGTTAAACAAACATGTTAACAGAGATGTGATTAATCACAGCAAACTGATCCACCAGTATTCCCAGTTGTCGAAGATGTGCAAGTTTGGTCATTTTTAACCCCTTTGCTGGAGACACAAAATTATATAAAAAAAAACCAACAGCAAATATTTGCAGTGGGTTATAGAACCCCATAAAATTAAGCACTTGAACAAGCTTTTGTAACAGAGATAACTGGCATGACTTCTTTAAAAGGTGCCCCAATTTGGAAGCGGCCTTTGATAGCAGCTATATGTGACCTTAAAAGAGTAACTTATTGAGTAATGTGCAATCTGATTCCGCGATGAAACATTCAAGCCCAGAAAGGGTCAATCATAGCAATGTCAAACCCAAGCAATATGCAATCAGGCTGAAATCAGGTGTTGATCAGTGTTCAGCTTTGTAGTGCAAACTTCTATGGTCTTCACGGAGTCCGTCAGACGTTGATGCCGTTGAAACGTCAGCCTCAATGAAGTTCGCAAAATAAAAGCAGTAAACTGGTCAGCGACTTTCTGTCCTTTCTGCATTTGAAAAAACGAAGGTAGGCTTGTTTGCAGAAGCAATGGAGGAAACGATAATGGATGGATGCCTGGTTGGCTGCAATGTGCAGGTTTCTTAATAGACAGGTGGAAGATTGTATTGAAGTTCTTTTGGGTGCTTTATCTCCAGCTTCCACGTAATAATTCTTCGATCATCTTGATATTTTTTACTGTCAAACTCTGTTATGTGGTATTTTACAAAAGTCCAACTAAATGGAGCAAAGTTCCGATGACTTTTGCACAGTATTGTATATGCAGACTTAATTCAGAGCATCATTTGTAACCAGAATTTATAGATTTCAATATTCACATGCAGAGGCTTCAGATAGGTTCGTTACAGCAGAGCTTCTGGGTCCTGATCCGCAGGCCACAATGTTTTGGATGTTTTTCCGATTCAACACACCTGGCTCAGAAGAATGAATAACCTCAACAGCTTAGCATCAAGTCTTACAGGGTTGGAGCATGCAGGGCAATTAGCCCCAAGCGACAAGAGCAGGATACACTGGTTTATGGTACAAACAGACAAAGCAATGGAGTATTTCCCGGTTTAACTGCACTGCATAACTCCTAAAAAGACTCAAAACACAGTTTGGAAACTAAACTCTCAAATTTGGCATTTCATGTGCTGTGTTGTTGTTGGACCATTTATGTAGGCATGTTTAGGCAGCACTTCTGACGTTGTATTGGAAAGACTTCATATCTCAAGGAAGAGATAAGACCTTAAGTGAGGGGGGGGGAAACAGGCCAGAGACTTGCAGAAGGGAGATTAACACAGAAGGGCTGGGTTGAGGGCTCTCCAGAAATAACAGCTCAGCTATTATTCCAGACATTTTTTCTGGAGAAACGGCTATTTGGAGATGAAGGATGGTGGACATGGAGATGGGCGGGTGTTCTCTGAAGCAAAATCTAAAATCCAAATGAGAGGACGGCATTCTTTAATCCCTGCAACTCGACTGTCTCCATATTTGGCTGTGTTACATGCAAGGGGGGGGAGTAGCATGCATCAGACCATGCTCCTCAAAACACTTGCTGAGCGCTACAGTTTAATCTCAAATGCCAAACTTTTCTCTAGTATTGCCTCTGTTCCTCTTCTAATGTGATGGGGAGCAGAAACTTTAATCCACACCGATGGTGTGCACCTACTTGCACAAATGAAAAATGTGACTGCACTGGATATGCATTTACACGCCATCATCTCAGGACAGTTTCTGTGTACAAACAGAACAGCCTACTCAGGGTTTCCCCCAGAAAACTTTCTAAGCCCGGTGCCGAGGCGGTCCACCGTGTTTTCGTATTGAAAGAGGTTAAGTAGACAGGAAAAGTAAAAATATTACTGAGTAATTATATGTCACGGGAAAACAGTGAAACGATATTTAAACCCACAAGTAGTCTTAAAAACAACAAATCAAAAAAACACGATTAAAATGAATATTGAAATTAAGTCAGCGGCTCCATAAGGCCCCCCAGGGTCCATAAATGCTGATATTTTAACACAGACCATAGATGCATAAATGTAACATTTATTTATTGAGATGATCAATGCTGGTACATTTCTACCTGCTCAGACTGTATCTCATCCTCACTCATTTCATACCTTCCGTTACTCCCAGTGTCTGATCATCGGCGGCGGCCCCTGCGGTCTGCGAACGGCCATCGAGTTGGCCCTGCTCGGCTGCAAAGTGGTGGTGATCGAGAAGAGGGACACCTTCTCCAGGAACAACGTGCTCCACCTCTGGCCCTACACCATTCATGACCTCCGGGCTCTCGGGGCCAAGAAGTTCTATGGAAAGTTCTGCGCCGGCGCCATCGACCACATCAGTGAGTGCTCTCTCTCTCTTGTTGCTTTATTTCAATTCCAAAACTAGAGCTGTCTTTAAGTCAGTCGTAAAGAACAACAAGCTGAATGAATGTCAATAACAGCAAAAGGATTTGTTTTTACTGTGTGTGTAGAATCTCTATCAAGGAAGTAGACTTCTACTTCTACATACAGAGAGATAAAAAGTTTCTCTCTCTGTGTGTTTGTAGCAAATGGCGTATTTGTGTCTCTTATCTTATCTTCCAGGTCAGATTTTTTTTTTTTTATCAGTATTGCCACCCTTATCTGCAGCAACTGTTACATATTATTATCTTCGGCTGCTATAACAGCTTTACCCCTCTCTTCTTTTAAGGGACAAACTGACTTTATTCCTGAAAATAGCAGATTTTGAGCCGCAACGCATCATCGGAGCCCTGTATTTAGCTCCGCCAATCTAACAGTCTGCTTTGATAAGCTAAAAAAGATTCTCCACACCATGATGCTGCCACCACCATGTTTCACTGTGACGGTGCAGGATCATGTTTAGTGTTCCTTTTCTGCCACATAATGCTTGTGTGAAATGCAAAAAATATGTGGAGCATCTTTTTGCCATGTCCCCGGCAAATTCATGGAAAAAACTACGACTAGAGGATTTTCCGGATTAATTTCAACAGTGGATATCTTCGTCCTGTTAATCCCTGCTGCTCCATCAAAGTTACCATGAGCTTATTATGTGCTTTTATGATAAATGTTCTCCTTGCATGTTTATTTTAATGGCCATATCTTGGTAGGGCTTCAATTAAGAGTCAAAGCCCTTTAACTCCAACTGCTACATTCTTATGTTTTCATAATGCATCCTTAATAGTATGCTTTAACAAACCTCTCATGTTGCTCAGAGCGGCTGTATTTATATTGAGATTAAATTATACATGGACAGACTTCTGAGAGCAGCAGGTAGCACAGGGTTTTATTCATGGGTATCAATGTAAAATAGCACCGTTTGCTCCCTCCCTCAGGTATCCGCCAGCTGCAGCTGATGCTGCTGAAGGTGAGCCTGATGCTGGGAGTGGAGATTCATGTCAACGTGGAGTTTGTAAAACTTCTGGAGCCTCCGGAGCAGCAAACGGAAGATGGTGAGTCCTCTGCGTTGAATGTTAACCTTCTCTGTACAGTTCTGAGATGACATTTGTTTGTTTGTTTTTGGGAGAAGAAAGCACCTTTACTCCATGAAGATCTTGGGCAATAATATTTTGAGAATCCACTCTTAAGAGAGAAGTTTCACACCTCCAAATTAATTAAGAACGCCAGATTGGTCTCCAATACAATCTCCCAACAAGTACAGAAACAGAAGTGTGAATGTTTAAACAGGGTTAAACCTGTTTAAAAGGGTCATGACCAGCAGTGACATGATGGCACTTGCTTGCATGTGTCAGCTATATAAGGAAAGCTCTCTTGATGTCAGAAATGTTGAAGTGAACAGATAAGTTCTTGCAGAGTGGAAAATAAAGCTATTGATAGACCCTGCTCTGTTTTCCAAAGCAATTCCTAAGAGACGGTCACATTTTAGCTCTCGAAAGAACACAACAGAAGAATTTTATAGACTTTATTAATAAGCCACCCTAAATTAGGGCATATACGGGAATGGAAAACAACTTATTTTAACTTTGATTTTGTTCAAAGTATTCCATTAATCGCACATTTCATTTGTTTTCTTAGGTCCTGGCTGGCGAGCAGAACTCCGGCCCTCCAATCATCCAGTCTCTGACTTTGACTTTGACGTGGTGATTGGTGCAGACGGTCGCCGAAGCACATTAGATGGTGAGGGATGACCTTAACTCAGAACTGTGAAGCATTGTGGGGGAGTAAGTGCTGACAACTGGTTCAGCATGAGCGACAAAGAAAGTTTTGCTACTGACCCACATTGAGGAAGCTCTTTCTGGCACTGAAGCATTTCCTGTTGACATAGTTTCAACTGAATGTGTTTTCATGTGGTTGTGTGTGTGTGTGTGTGTGTGTGTGATGGTTCATGAACTGGATGAGAGATGATACCTTTCTGTCCAAGAATAATAAATAAGTCTCATGCTTGTTTGTTAAAGAATCTGTATTTAAATATGTAGCCATAAAAATATTTGCATGTCTTTTTTTCACACACATGGACTTGACCATTTGTAAGGTTTAATATTAAATCTGATCACCCTTTGCAATTTTAGTGGCTTCAATTATTTTAGGAAATCTCTCTTCAAAGTGTACGACTTTATCTTTGGGAGTATTTGGCCATTTTTTTCCCAGAGGAGTTTATGAGTTCAGTCTTGGACAAGGCTCAGAGTTTGTGCCCTTATTCATTCCTAATAGTGATCAGTTGGGTTGAGGTCAAAGATTTGTGCAACCTTTTGAGATGTTTATGGACATTATTTTACACTGGTGTGTAATAATTTGGAACAGGAAGGTGCAGTCCCCAGACCAGCCCTTCAACGTTTGGATGATAATATTGTCCGAAATGTCTTGGTATGCAAAAGCATTATGAGGTGCTTTCACTTGAACTATGGCGCTTAGATCAAGTCCAGAGAAACACCCCTACACGATCTGCTCCGCACCAAAACACAGCACAGTGTAGTCAGCCAAATGCCAGTCTCCCGGCAACTGCCAAAACCAAATTATTATGATTTGACTAGACTTCCTGCGAGGAACTCATTCTTTTCCCAATGTTCGTAGAAGCAATCTGCACATCTAGGTATTGTCTTTTATACATCCTGGCCTCGGAAATTCTTAGAAAACATAAAATTCAGTGATTTAGAAGGATAAGTGATTGCTCCCTGCATGTGTTAATTAGAAACAAATATGAATTTGCATCCTTCCCCCTTTCATTCCTCATCCCTTCTTGGCAGGTTTCAGTCGCAAGGAGTTCAGAGGAAAGTTGGCAATCGCTATAACAGCCAACTTCGTCAACAGGAACACCACAGCAGAAGCTAAAGTTGAGGAAATCAGCGGCGTCGCCTTCATCTTTAACCAGAAATTTTTTCTGGAACTTAGAGAGGAGACAGGTAAATTGTGTAAAGGTGTCAAATTTTATGCATGATCTGCAGCTCTAAAGGGATCTGTGTTAAACAACATGCTAACATTTTTAGGAATTGATTTGGAAAACATTGTTTACTACAAAGACAACACCCACTACTTTGTGATGACTGCAAAGAAGCAGAGCCTGCTGGACAAAGGGGTCATCATAAATGTGAGTTCAGTAATCTATTGAGTTGATGCATCAACATTTAAGCTTTCTTTTCCGGTTGTTTCTGCCAGTGAAAAAACAGTTTGAATCAAAGATATTCTACAATTAGTGCATTAACTAATATTAGCCTAAATGCTCCCAGTGGCATGTGGGACATCACTAGGATCTTACATTGACTTCCTCCATTCAGTGTGCTAAACAAGGTTAATAAATAAAAAAATAGCCAATAGCTTATTTTAGGAAAAAAGCTAGGGAAAAGGCAAATTTTTGTGCTAATGTTAAAACACTCCCTTGTTTACTTCGTGGCATTTGGTTCAAAAACCATAATATTTCCTCTGCTCTTTTGAAATACTACTATTTCAAAAGAGCAGAGGAAATATCTGAGACTTCTGTAGTTGGTGAATTTTGCAGGAAAGTGATTTTTTTTTCTGTCTTTTTTTGCCTTTGGTGGTAAATATATTATAGAACAGACATTAAACACAAACGTAAAATTCTGATTCATACTTCGTCGCAGTTCGTTACCAGAAAAAAACCCAAACAAAACGCCGCTCATCTCTTAGCATCAAATTAATAACACGTAATATTATTGTTTATAAAACATTAGTTCTTTTGAAATATTGTTGATCTGCTTAGACACAAGAAATTTACTGTCAATTTGTCAATTTTGCAAAAGTAAAAATCAGATGTTTTCTTCGTGACACTTAGTTACGAAGGCGCGCTCATCTCTTAGCAACAGGTTAACAGCAAATATTGTTGCTGTTCAAAAAAACATAAGTTTTTTTTTAAAAATACTACTAATATGATACTACTTTGGAATTTTGCAGAAAAATTATTTCTTTTTTTGCCATTGGTGGTAAATATAATAAAACAGACATTCAACAATAAAGTAAAAATTAGTTTGTTTAAAAAAAACACTCAACTCTTAACACCAAATTAATAACAAGTAATATTATTGTTTATAAACCATAAGCTCTTTTGAATCTCATGTTTCAAAAGACAATACGTTTCTTTTTGATGTTTTGATTGGGGACATTAGTTGCATAACTCCTGTGAAGTGGCTCCTGACGAAGTGTTTGTGGATAATAATCTGACATGTTTCTGCCCAGCTGTGGTTGAGGTTTTTTTTTTGGGGGGGGGGCTTGTTTTCTTTAGCTTCTTGCATGATTGTCACAGGGATTAGGGGAGAATGTGGTGTAAAAGTATCTTAATTTGTTCCTGTTAAAGTGGTGCTGGTAGAAGCATACTGTTTAAGAAAACGTCTTGGAGCTTTATTTCAAAAGTAACACTGCTTTAATATGCTTCAAAGTTTGTTTTGCAACCTTTAGTGTTAATAAAAGTGAATGAAGCTGTTTTTTTTTTTTAAATAAAAATGTATATTTTTCAAATGACATCTTTAGAAAAATCACAACATTTAAAGCAAAGTTCCAAAGCTGGGAGTCAGATGGCCTTCTGGGAACGCAGAAAGGTTTGTGTGCTGACCAGTGTAGTGAGCGATAGCACTGCCCAGCGGATCATGATAAATAGGGCTCTAATTAAAGCTTTACACCTCTCACCTTTATTCCATTTCTCACACTGCAAATAAAATGAAACGTTCCTTGCACTGGAAGAGATCAGACAGCAGAAACGGTTATTTGCAATTAAACTTCAGCGTAAACTTGCAATTGTTATTTGAAAATCTTTTGTTAATAATACGCATTCTTATTGTATAGTTTGGGAAATGATCTACAATGCAAACTTTTTCCAAATGCATTATCCAAGCACATACACAGGTGCTGAAGTGCTGCACTGCCGATGTAAGATGAGTGGTCTTCATCTCATCTTACATTGGCTATTGGTGCTGAGTGAAATCTCCCTCCGACTGCTGGGTCAAAACCCACAGCACAAGCGTCAGAGGCCACATGGCTGACCTATAACGGCGCCATAGCTTTTTGTCACCATGACACTAATGCAAGGATTGCATTTACCACTTTTTACACAAACAGAAATGTTTTCTGTTGAAAGAGAAGCTCCATGAATTAACCTATAGTAGCTAAATGTTATAAATAGGCTATTTTTGAAAACAGTTTATGCACTTGTGTAATATTGTAAAATATTTGTTTTAAGTTTTAGGGCTCTTCTTCTTGTTCCAGGACTACATAGAAACAGAGCGACTGCTGAACTCCGACAACGTTAACCAGGAAGCGCTGCTGTCGTACGCTCGTGAGGCTGCGGACTTTGGCACCAACTACCAGCTGCCATCACTGGACTACGCCATCAATCACTATGGGCAGCCAGACGTAGCCATGTTTGACTTTACATGCATGTACGCATCAGAGAATGCCGCCCTGATAAGGGAGAAACATGGACATGAGCTACTGGTTGCACTGGTGGGAGACAGTCTTCTCGAGGTAAGAGACACTGTTTTTGCGTGTGTGTGTGTTTTGACAGGGCAGGAATAATTATTGTGCTTTTTCTTCTTTGATACCATGTATTTTTTTTTTTTATTGCAGCCCTTCTGGCCGATGGGTACTGGTTGTGCTAGAGGCTTTCTAGCTGCTTTCGACACTGCTTGGATGGTGAGGGGCTGGGCACAAGGAAAGAGCTCCTTGGAGATACTGGCAGAGAGGTGAGGATGCGTTACTTCCCGCAGATTGAAATTAGTGTAGTTTTATCACTCTGAGTAAGGACATATTGTGATGTTAAAATGGCACGGTGCTTGTGTAGTCTGTCTAATATATCTAGTTTAATTTTTGCACAGCTTGAGTTGATTAGTCGTTATGTGACTTCTTCTGGTGGATAAGAATCCAAAGCTTTGAATTTGAAATCTTGTCTGTCTGAGGCTCTTATTTTGAAGTAAGAAAGGAAGTAGTATTTGAGCCAACTTATTTTGATCGATACAAATAAACAACTAACATACTGTGTTTAAAATGTGTCACCCTTCTCTATCAGGGAGAGCATTTACCGTCTGCTGCCTCAGACCACACCGGAAAACATCAGTAAAAACTTTGACCAGTATACAATTGATCCTGCTACCCGATACCCGAACCTGAACTCCAGCTGTGTACGTCCTCACCAGGTTGGTGATTATTTTCCAAAGTTGTATTCAAAGGAACTTTTTTTTTTTTTCTACACCCAAAAAACTAATGGCCTCCTTATCTATTTGCAAGATTGGACATGTTTTAGCTGAGTTCAGCAACAATCGCCACAAACTGAGATCAAATCTCCCATTCCTCTGCATTTCCAGATAAAAACAAGTAGTAGTGCCTGTGCACCCACTATGTTATAGCATGGAGATGCTTGTGCTAAAAATGAAAGCTGTTAAAAGAAACTTTGATTTCACATCTTTTTAAAAAGAGATTTCTTACGGCGCAGGCTTTTGTTCAGCTGTCGTGAAGTATTGGTTTGTTGGGACCGCCTTAAATCACTGAAGTGGTTCAAAGACGTGTTTGCATCAGACTTTTAAACGAGGAATATTTTGTCATCCCTGCGGAAATGTTTCTTTCAGGTTCGTCACTTATTCATTGATGGTCATTCGGATCCGGTTGAAAAAGGAGGGCTGTCACGAAGACCAGTTAACCTCTCTAGAAAAGGTAAACATTTTTAAAAATAATAAAAATGCATTCATAAGCCAAAGTCTAGAGCCAATCTACTTTTTTGAAAAAAGGCTTCAAGGAATTAGGGATTTCTTAAAATGTGGGAGAGTTTTTCTTCTTTTTTTTTTGGTTCCTCTCCATTCATTGTTGTCAGAAACCTGGAAAATTTCAGCATTCTGAAAGGAAAAAATTGAAAAATTGAAATTTTTTTTTTCTATACTGTAGAAAAAAAGCGAAGGGCTCAGAATTTCAGATCTAGAAACAAATTCATCAAATCAGACATGGCGAACTGCAGTTCTGTACTTTATTAAACGTGCTTATTAATAAACATGTCAGGGTGATTTGAGCTTTGAATGAGTCTGGAACCTTAGTCACCCAGAGAGATGTGCCTCTGGACAAATGTTTGACTTCACGGCATCATCTCTAAAGTTTATTTTTTGATGGACTGACTGAGTCTCACTGGCAACTTGTGACATGTTGACTTCATATTCTGTCTAATGTTTACGATCACCGCCTCGTTGCTTTGTGTTCATATTCAATTATTATCTCAGTGAAAAGTCTAACTAACCTTTTACAATGTGTTGGGGAAAATAATGAACATTAGAGTGAACGTTTCCCCAGCTCTCTCTCCGCTGAAACTTTACCTTTTGTCTGAGT
This sequence comes from Poeciliopsis turrubarensis, assembly GCA_010277015.1. Taxonomy (NCBI): domain Eukaryota; kingdom Metazoa; phylum Chordata; class Actinopteri; order Cyprinodontiformes; family Poeciliidae; genus Poeciliopsis; species Poeciliopsis turrubarensis. Next base: position 3,097,498 of record VMRN01000019.1, read on the forward strand.
CACAGGCTTGGCGCACCTCGTCAGCCGGTCCTGCCGGGTAACATTACACTCATATGAGGGTCAGAACTGATGCCTTTCACAGACGTGTGCTGGCGTGATGTGCTCTAGTACCAATTTTAAAACTGTTCAAAGGCCTGTCCTGACAAGTGTGGGCTCATTGTGAGCAGAGCCTCCAGAAGGAGCAGTTATATATCACTTACCTGGTGACAAATTGAGAACAGGAGATGTTGTAAACCTCAGGTTCTGGAGCACAAATGTATCCAGGAACTTCACACCACAAGCTGTCTGATCAGAAAAAAAAAAAAACAGTCCCAATTTCACTTTCTGAAAACTCTCTGTAAGATCAACCTACTTCAGGATCATCTGACGTCATTCTAAAGTAACTGGACTTATGGCAGATTGATTGATGTGGTCAATCGGAAAGTAAATTAAATGTCTTTGTTTTTTTTCTTTTATTTCTTTGATAAATTAAATTTGTTTATTTTATATACTACTTTTGCCTGCACACTACTGGAACAACACATATGCACATCATTGTTTCTGCTTAAACTGTTACAATAAGCAAAAATCTTTAGATTTTCATACGCTACTGTAATAACAGAGCCACCTCTTCTCTAAACAAAACCTGATATGGGATGGAAAGCTTGTTTGGCTGGTCAGATTGCATGAAAATGTGTAAGTTCTGCTTATTTTCTAAGTAGGACATATCGGGATAAGTTTCTGCTGTACTGCCAAGGTTAGTCCTGGTTTAGCTTCAGAAAGTGGACCAGCTCGCTTGGCTCAAGTCCAAAAGAACACGCAGTTCAAACATTACAGCGGCGACACCATTTCAGAAAACTTTCCAGTCCGGACAAAAATAAAACACACTGGGGAAAGCAATACAGGGACGCTTTCTGCCACAAAAATGCTGTTCCTTCCTTTGACGCTGTGCGGCAATCTTGACGGTATGTACCAACCATGTCATTTGTTTCTTGCAGAATCTGAGGTGCGACCTAGTCGACTCCTAACCTGGTGTCAGAGTCAAACTCAGGGATACAGGGGAGTGGATGTCACCAACCTCACTTCATCCTGGAGGAACGGTCTGGCCCTGTGCGCCCTCATTCACCGGCAGAGGCCCGAACTCATGTAAGGATGCACACAAACGGAGCTGAGTTGAGGTTCAAGGTCTGCTTCAGGGTTCAGGATGATACTCATCCTTTACGAAACGTAATGCAAACAGTATTTAGTGTTCTGAACCTTCATTTCAAATCTTTAACTAAGCATGAAGAATCCCTGAGGTTTTGTAAAGTCACCATTTCTGAAACATTTATCAGTTTGCCAAACCTTAAAGTCGAATGTGAATTTGCAAATTCTCTGTTCAGCTCATATTGGAAATAAATCTCAGTCATAAACAGGCTGACTTGACACTTCTTGTTTGTTGGGTCTGCTCCTCCCTAAGAGCCAAGAAAATTGCTTCTTTAAGTGAATAAAAGCTCAAAACGAATTGGATCTCTTCAATAAATTCAAAATACAAATAGGACATAAACAAATCTCACATTTGATCTCATCCTCCGTCTGTTTCAGTGACTTTGACTCCCTGAACGAGGAGGACGTGGCGAGGAACAACCAGCTGGCGTTTGATGCGGCTGAGCGCGAGTTCGGCATCCAGCCGGTGACTACAGGGAAGGAGATGGCTGGCAGAGCTGAACCAGACAAGCTGCTGATGGTCCTCTACCTCTCCAAGTTCTTTGAGGCCTTCAGGAAGTCATCGCTGAACAACAATGGTCTGTCTTTGTAACAGTTGTTTGTTGATTCATGAGGCTTTTCAGAGACGTTAGGACAATCTTCTTGAAATGCTTGAGGCAAATTTTACCAAGGTAATTTCAATTTCAACTTGTTTTACAACACGTTTAAAATGACGGTCGGAATTTCTAAGTCTAGTGTTTGAGGAGGAAATCAAATCTTCAAATCAAATCAGAGAAAAATTTGCTCCGGCTTGTTCTCTTTTTTTTTTCCTGTTGAGTGATAGGCGTTCCTATCTAGCCAGGGCAAATGACAAATGCAGCACCTTATCAAAACACTTTAGAGCCTGAAGGACTGTGAGCACGTTTTCCTTTCTATCTGCCACACAGGCTTCAGCTGCATGTTACACAACTGTGGTCAGGTTGGTCCCTGCCAGAAACCATACTGGTATGCGTGCTATGTTTGTGGAAGCCTATCCGGTCACATCCGTGTAACTCCAGAAGCCTTTCCTCTCTGATCGCCCCAGCACTGCTGGCAACTGCCTCAGCTTCAGTTTTCATATGTAGCTCTAAACGTCTGCAATTCAAACCTCTGAAAGCCAGAAAAAAATGATGGACTGTAAACGAGCTTTCTCACAGTCCGTTGTGACTGATTATTTCCAGATTATTGAGGAGGTGAGTTGGATATATTAGCACATTAATGAGGTTTGTATGTTTTTTTTTCTTTTTTTTTTTTTCTTTTAAGATAATTTTCACATAATTTCCACTGTAAATATTAGCTTACTTTCAAATATTCAGTAAGAATTCAGATGCCGCCTCTAAAAACCGCTACTTCAGCGTTATTGCTATCTGTTCTTCTGAAAGTGCTTGTGCTGGCTTCAGCTGTCCCATTTCTTCACACAAGTAGTTATTATAAAGTCACCAATTTTATACAAAACAGTCTTGCGGTAGTTGACTTAAGTTGCTGAGTGAAAGTCTCACCCTTCTCCAATCAGACAGTATTTCACTCCAGAGACTTGAACCACAGAAAAATAATCATCCCAGTAAAACATTACTGGATTGATTAAATGTTCTGTCAAAACTAGGGCTGGGACTTTATTGCATTTATTTTGATCAATTAATATAGAGTAGGGTTAGAGATTTTTAACCTGCTAAAGGTTTTAATGCAGTTAATTGCATTTTTGCTTACATCTAGTAGTCCAAAGCAAACACAGATGTCCCCAATACCAATGTCAGTGTCCACATTGTACATTTCCAAAAAGTTTTTGTTTCAGAGGTTACCTGAGTGATCAGGGTTTCCTGGAGCATTTAAAAGCTGAATGGGTATAACGCCCCTTTGCACCAATCTGATGGTTAAATAACTTAAACCTATTTAAAGCAATAAATAATTGTTGTTGAGCTCAAATGTCAATTTATTCAATAATTTAGTAGCAAAGGGGGTTTTTAGTTGAAATTATTAGTTATTTTGTCTACTTATGGTTTTCAATTAAAATGCGATTCATTAATTGCATACCCTGCAATTAATTCAATTTAAAATTTGAGTCAGTCTAGAGTTTGTTTCCTCACGTCATTTGGCTTTAAAATGTCACTTCAGGCAAATGCTGCCCAGGTGAAGGATGGAAAGAAAGATGAAATACTCAAACTGCATCTGCAGTCAAATGTTCATCGCTTTGGTTTTGTTAATTTGGCTCAAACACAGGGGCGTGAAATCATGCTGCTCCAGCTAATTATGACTGTCACTGCAGCAGGCTGGCTATTGGCTCTGCTTGAGTTATCAGTAGTGGCCGTAGCATAAACTGCTATGGATTGCTCTTATCTTTCTCTCTTTGAGTTCAATGTCTCCATTGTTTCGTAATGACACAACAAGTCTTCTCCAATAGAGAGACAATTGTTGGGGCTTAAGACAAGCCCACTTGTCAAACCCCACAGGTGTTGCACAAGAGTTGGAAGAACTGATGAGTAACTGGTATAAATGTCTCAGCTTTATATGTTTTATTATAAATTTTATGAAAAAAATTCAGGCCGTTAACCAGTAATGGTGTGAAGTGTTAATATAGCACTTCACACCAGATTCACCCATTCACGCGCTATGAGACTTTAACTTTAGTCACATCTTCTCTTGCAACATTAATGCTTCCTGAAACTGATAACCAATAATTGCTGTTTGTTCGTTCTACAGTCTCCAAGGATCCAGATGAAAATGGTGAAGAACATCCACCGAAATCCAACCACAAGGTGCTGAACTTGCCTCTGCCCAGGAAGAGGATACCCAGGGTAAAAATGTTTACATTTCCTTGAAGTGCATGCAAGGTGTTATCTTTTATCCCAGCAATGTAGCAGTTTGCCATTACATCTATGTACTCCTTCAAATCTCAGCATTTGATTAGAGGAACCATCGGTAGAGAAGTTGTGCAATGCGGTCTCAGCGCAATCTCCTTTTAAAGTTTAGTATCCATTTTCCTAAAAGACTGTAAAGTCATTTTTGAAGTAGTCCAGTCAATGAATGACGCTCTTGTCATTTTAATGCTAGGATTATTTAAATACAAGGTGTATTAGTCCCTCTTTAATCTGTAACGTGGGCTCCTCTAGGATGAGAAGAAAGCAGAGGACGACTCTGTCAACAAACGGAGACGGAAAGGAAGCGGCTACCTCACAGAGGTATTCATCTGGAAAAGTCTTTTGGATTAAAGCACTAATAAAACTTGAAGGGCTTAGGTTAACAAAGCAACTCATCAGCCAGCTCTGCTCTGAATCTGACTCCTCTCTGGCCTCAGTTGTCCTGCCATAGTGCGCCACCTGCTGGTGAAGATGGAGAGCTGCGGGAGAACAAGGTCCGCTCCATGGCAACTCAGCTGCTGGCCAAATTTGAGGAGAACTCCTCAATAGCAAAGGTGCACACCAAGGTGAGAATAACATTAGAGGTCAAGTTTATACAGTTACACTTTTGAAACAACAAAACTAGAACAAAAGTGCCAGGCAAACATTTATGAACATTTAAGAACTCCCTGACGCTCAAATATCTAAGGTGATAAAAAGTATGATGCTTAGGCGAAACTCCAGACTGGATTTGTGACACTCTTTGTTTTGTGTGTGTGTGTGTGTGTATCTTTGTTGCTGTATGCTGTGTTGGCAACCAGACACCGTCTTTCTAAATTGTAAAACCATTAATGATGGGCTGTAATTGATAAATAAGGTAAAATAAATTTTGCTGGGTAGAAGTTTGAACTTTTGCAGCGAAGCCAGTAACCGGCTGCTTTCACTTTCATGTAATTTTGCTGTCATATAAAATTGTTTTGTCGACCATCTGTGTTTAATTTGTGCAAAATTTCATCTGTATAGTTAACTACATGTTTTCTTCCTACATGACATCTAACTTTAGCACCTATATTTTCCTTTTTATGTTAGTTTTGGTCTCTAGTAATGTTTTTGTTTCCTTTATTCTACCTTTTATAACATTTTTATTACTTTTCTATCCTTGAAACAGTCCAAGGACCCATCTACTCCTCCCTTTTCTCCTCCTTTGTCTCCTTCCACCACTTTTCCATCTTCAGAGGAGGAGGAAGAGGAGGAGGAAGAAAACCCCCGTTTTGCTAAACCCAAATATATCCAACCTCTTTCTCCTCTTCCTCCAGCTCGTCCCAAATGGCAGGTATTGTCTCGTATCTCCCTGTATTTTAAAAGAAAAGGGTTCATTCTGTGATCTCATCCTCTCCTCACCCTCCTGTTTCCAGCCTTCAATCTACCTTCGGTTGCTGGAGAATCCCAGTTCTGTTTCTCAGCAGACCAGTTTCCTCTCTTCGAATTCATATTTTGATCAGAGCAGCCCAAGTCGTTCTCCATCGCCCTCGCACTTTCAGAGCCCTGTAAGTGTTTCTGGCTCTGAACTTTGTCACACAGAATGCGCCCCAAACACAGAAGTCTCCCCAAACCGTCCTACCTGCGTGTCTGATCTGTCCGCTTCGGACGCTGATCCGCCATGTGATGCACCTGAGCAGAAGGTGAATTTAATCCTACCTTCAAATACGCATTACTCCGGATGCACTATCTCGCTCTCTGTTTCTTCCTGCTTTGATTACCTCCTACTTTCTCCGTAGACTAAAAATCAGAGGTTGTCGACTCGAGAATTTTCACGCAGGAGTATAAAAGAGAGAGCGGTCCTCCTGTCCACCATGTTTCATGGGTCCAACAAACCACCTGCTCCTCTGTCTGTTTCACAGGTTCTGTATCAGAGCAGATGCTGGAATTAAACTAACCCCAAAAAAGCATGACTTCTTTGCCCGGTTCTGCATTTTTTAGGCGCTAAAATTAGAGTGGATGTCTGTGGAGGAGAATCTCAACATCAACAATAAATGTAGGAATATACAGATATCAAAATAAATGACCGCTTCGGCAGAAAAATGCATCAAAGGCAGGGAAATGAATAAATCTGTGAAACCACATAATCCAGACAAGTTCATTTTAATACTCTTACTCCTCCATAGAGTTGAGGATGTTCTTGAGGTAGAGATTTACCTTCAGGGCATCCTTACAGAATCATCATTTTGGAGTTTTCTCCAAATAATTAGAAATATATATTTTTTAAGTGTAGTGATGATAATTACGTTAACAAGTTATTGATGTCCTCCTTGGTCTGTAATAGCCGTCTTTCTTTGGCTCTGTAGGTGGAGTCATCTACCTCCTCCTCTCCTTCCACACCATCGCCTCCTCCTCTGACTCTATCTAAAAGCGCCACCATGTTCCCTGTGGTCCACCCTGTTCCCGATCCCGTGGCTCAGACCTGTTTCACCTCTGAACCTAAAGTGACCTCCTCTCCTCTGTCCTGCTCTGAATCTGAACAAACTGCGCGAAACTGTTCTTCCCGTCCTGACACATTCACATCCAGCAGCAAAACGTGTTCTTCTGTGTCTTCGTCTTGCGTCGGTAAAACTCTCGAGAGGACAAAAAATGTGGAAAATGAGCAACAGAGGGTTCATGGATCTAGTTTAAAACAAGCTGAGAAGGATCCCACTGAGGTAACCTAAAATCAGCCATGTGCTCCTTTTTTGGTTTTATGTTCAATAATTTCAACTTAAAAGTATTTGAAACCAGAATTTAATTAAACATTTTCAACCACTTTAGTACAATGCCTTACAGTTTTGCCGTGTGGTGTTCATTTAGTGCACTGCAGCCTGTGAGGGGGAACGCACCAGAAGAAGTAATCCAAAATCAATTGTTCGCTCTGAGAGCTGTCCCTCTGGAGCTCCTAGTTACAGTAAAGAGGTGCAAGTCCTAAACCGAAGTCCAAACACAATTCAACAGCACATCACCATAACATTTGATAAATTCTGTTTTTTTTCCCACTCCCGTTTGTTCTTTTTCTTTCTTCTTTGTATAAATATTAGCGAGTAGTTGGAAAGGTAACATCAGCAATAGACGCTAAAGCTCAGAAACTGGCCGTCCTTTATGAGACAGACCACAGGCCCAATGCCGCACCGGTAAGATGCATGGAAATGGCTAAAAGACTAATCCAGACTTGATACTAATGCGAGTTGTGAAAATGTGGCGCGCTAACAGATATTTCTTAACCTTAGTTTTCTGAGCAGGGAATTTATAAGCTCGGGATACATTCCAGTTGCATGAGTGTGCACATGGTTTTAACAGCATAAACCAATGAAGGCATTTATTGCAAATGTTTACTTGGATACCTTAAAGCCAGAATTTTAACGTTCTTCTTGCGAGGTTAACCACAGACGCAGTTAATCTCCATATTGCTAAGAGCTCAAGAAGCTGCAAATATTTGAAGTTGAGAACAGTACAATTCTACCTTGGACTTCTAGATATCCAACATTCATGTATTTTTATTTTATTTTTTTTAAACATATTTCATTGTGACTTTTCATACTCTTTCATTCTGGTTGTGTGTGTGTCAAATAAAGTCTTCTGATACTAAACCTTACTCTCAACATGTCTCCATGTAGTCAAAGAATTGCAAAATACTAAAAAGCTGAGACCTAATTATCACTAATTTTAGAATTTGTAGTGACCTGGTTCTGACTTTGTATCTGTGTTTTTTTTCTTCTGTTTTTTATCAGCTGTTTGTGTGCTGTGCTGCTTTTCTCACTTGGTACTGATGGATATTTTACCTTTTTTTTTTTTTTTTTTTGACTAATTGAATTCCTTCAAAGTTCTTCCCCCCCCCATACAGCACTTGTTTTTGACATGTGATGTATGAATCAGTGTTTTTAAACATTCATTTTCATTTTCTAAAGGTTTCTGGAGAAAAACGCCAAGCAGCCTCTCAGTAGAGCATTTTTCTTATTTCTTCATGTTTGCCTGATCTTTTTCCCTCAGTGTGTGGCGCGTAAAGATTTCCCTCCTGGACTCGGCGGCAGCGACATCTGCCACTTCTGCTCCAAACGGGTATACGTGATGGAGAGGCTCAGTGCTGAAGGCTACTTCTTCCATCGCGAGTGCTTCCGCTGCGACGTCTGTAACTGCACCCTCCGTCTGGGTGGACACACATTTGATTCACAGGAGAGTAAGTCTGAGTCATAACAACTGATTCTTTTATCAAAATAAGAAGTATTTGTGAAAAAAAAACAAAAAAACAACAGGCTTTTTTAAATAAAAAATATTTTGCTTTTATTTGTTATTCTGTTATTCCATTACAGGAAAGTTTTATTGCAAGATCCACTATGCCCAGCGTCAATACAGCACCAGCTGGGGCAGGTTCAGAAGGACGACGGTAAGATGGCTTTTCAAACAACTTTTGTTTCACGCTCTTACGGCTGTTTAAGAGCAGAAAATAAGGTATTGGTAATATAAATATAGAACAAAATCAATTAAGTGAAAAATTCTTAAGGTCAAACGAAACAATTAAAATTCTTAGTATATAGATTTGCAAAGTTGCTAAAGACCTTTCCGCTAAATTTATTTCACAAACATAACTGGAAATTGAGAAGGAAAAAATAAAAACCAATTATTATTTTACTACTTTAAGTAGAGGCATGTGCACTGATGTCTTTATTTTTTTTTTTTCATTTTTATCTGGATTTTTACAGGAAAACCTAAGCCACCTGAAACCCTCGTCGGTGGACAGCGGGATCTGTTCATCCGCAGGCGCCGTCCAACCCGCAGGTACCCTGGTTTCCTTGATTAAGCGCGGTCTGAGCTGGCCGAGGCGTGCTGGTCGGGCTGTGTGTGTGTTGCCTCAGCAGCTGTTGGGAAGTGTGTGTGAGTCTATCACAGCTGTGGGATCCCACGTCGGGAGCTACTCACAGGACTACATATTCCTGTTTGAGCTGCTGAGCCTTGGCTGTCCTCTGCTCTGCATGATGCATGAGATGTTGGGACAGATCTACCAGGAGCCCCAGCTGGCTCAGCAGCAAATCTTCAACCAGCGGCTTGCCTAGGAGAGGAACTAATGATGTACTTATATATGGCTTATAGGTGGATATGTACATCTTTGCAGCCTAGTCAGTTGCAGCTCATTTAAGTCAAAGCTCCAATTACTACCTTCACTTTCTACATTTAAAATCTCCTCGGTTATTTAGACTTTTTGTAAACTGCATTTATCTCACAAACCTACTTTATTGAGACACACTGCTTCTGCTTAGTGGAGGATAAATGTGGCTTTCTTGAATAGTTTTGAGCAGTCAGTATCTTACCCGCAGTAGACAGCAGCAGTTGCAGCTTGAATTAACAAGAAATTTAAGATTCTTGCTAACAGCAAGAGAGAGAATGGAAAAAGTCTGAAATTATTCATTCTCTAAGTAAGAGAATTAGAGCAAATTCTCTTACTTACTTTTATGATTTAGACTTGTATCATAAATTGTTAATTTTGGATAGGGGATATTTGATCTTCCGTAAAAATAATTAAAAAAAAAAAGTAGCTAGCTTATTAACTGATGTTAGCTTTTGGCAGGTTAGCTTAGCAGCAGATTTACATTTTTTCTAAATCCCCAAAACTGAGGATGTTTGGACTGTTGACTTCTGTGCCAAGATACTAACTACTTGAGACCCATCCAGGTGCTTCAAAACTTCTACTAAAACCTCTGGACATAGTTACTGCTTCGACTCTTTTTGCAAGATGAGCTTAGCTATTATAGAACCTGCTAGCCACACATCAAATAATAATTCCCCTGCTTCATTAATATCTGATTTGTGGGCATGCTCCAGGAAGCTTTCACTCCACAGTGTGACTCCATAAGTCTTCGGTGATGTTAATCCAGGACGTGGATTCACCTAATTTTGTTGTCTAGTCAGAGTTTATAGTTTATGCCTAAAGGTTTATGCCTGAAGTTTTAGTTTTCCTGCATTACGAGATTGTAACCTGGAACATGTCCTAATTCTTACCAAGAAAATTCTGTAAAGAGTGTGGTTTCTGTTCTGATTTTCTGGCAGTGATGTGAGAGAACTTGTTTCAATTGTCTGCTTTCTAACACTGCCCACCAGAGTTGTGCAATGGAAATGCCAAAACAGTATTATTATTTTTTTTCTCATGATCAAATGTGAAAGGATTTTAAGTCATCGAAAACTCTAGTATTTACACAAAGTGTTAAACAGGTACTTTTCACACTTTTTCAGATTAAAGGCTCATTATTTATGGTAGGCTGTTTAGAACAATTGTTTTTTGTTTTTTTTTAGAATTTTACAAATTTATTAGCAACCACATGGTACTTTTTATTATTTTTTCTTTTTTTTTATTGTGAACATTTAATTTGAGATTTTTTTTCTTAAATTAGTAAATATTCATTTCCAGTTATATTTTAGATAAAGCTTAAAAAGAATTAATCCAAACCAAAACAATGAGCCTTATCTTTAAGACGGATGTTCTCATGTTGCTAAAAAGCCTATTTACAAAGTCTGTTTTGTAATTACTTTGTTAAGTAATATATTTTTTTTTTTTTAAGTGACGCACTGTAACTGATGGCTACTTTTATGTCTGGTTTATTGTTGTATATGTTTTATTGTACTAAACCTTACAGTATTATCAATGTTTTTCTCAAAACCTTTGCACATTTCGTTTTCCTTCTTCCTTCTTTTTCCACATCTCATTTGTTTTCCAATCCAAAATTTGTCTTCCAGCTTCTGTTTCACTTCATTTTGTTCAGTCTGTTTCAACTTTCCAATGCTGCACATTCTGATTGGCTGATTCCTGCCAGCAGTGAAGGTGACGATTGGCCAGATTTGGTCATAAGATCTTGTTGTGCTGCTTTTGCACTGGCTGCCTTTTGTAGCTCCGTCTGGTTTATTTATTTTTTTCCCTAACTAACCAAGATAACTAATCACAAACCAGCATGAACCTCAAGCCTGGCATGCTGAAGACTATTTGTAGCATTGTGCACTGTTGAGTAAAACACCAAATCTAATACTGTGCCTGTGTTGAATTGCCGCAATCACTTATAAATAAACTACTTGATGCCATTTCCTACAGTATTTCTAAATGTTGCAGCAATGTATGTAGTTGCCACTATTTTTAAATTATTGACAAATCGCATAAATAAACCAAAGCTAATTAAAATGCTGCTGCCCTATCAGTGTGGTCAGCCAGTTTCATAGATAAGCTTGCTACTATTCCCCTTCTGAAGTTAAAGTAAGTTAGATTAAATAAAAAACAAAAAGTGCAAAGATTTGCGTAAAAATCTCCTTGAAAACGGTTGGCTTAACAACCTTCCCATCGCTGATATTGTGCCGTGCTCGTCCATGTCGTCTTTACCCTGACCGTCTGTCCAAGCAGCTTTTGAATGTATTCGCCGCCACTCATGTATCAGCAGCATCCCCTTCTCTTCGGCCCGTTCGACAGTAACGTGTCTCCCACGTGTGTGTGGTCTGTCTGTGGTTCCCTCTGTTTCAGAAGGAGACCTTCCCACTCCTGCTCCCCTCTCCAGATCTCTCTCATGTACCTCCTAGTCTTTGCTCAGGAAATAATTAGACAGCAGCTTTTTGCCTGTAAACTCGTGTTGGCGGTACAATTTCTATCTCACAGTTGTATCGCTGCAGCCTGTCGGTCAGTTTTTGTTTTGCCTATTACACGCAAATTTTGTAAAATTGCATAATTTATGACATTTAGAAGCTGTGTATATAACTATTGACAAATAAATGTATTTGATTGCAATATTCACTTGCAGTGTTATTTGTTACCCGTCAGTTAAATTGCATTATTTCCAAAAGACCAAATATTCACAATGGGGTTCATTCACACAACATATTCTCTATACCAGCAAAATCAACACATTTTGTAATCTGTTCAATGTGAATTCTTCTTCCAACTCTTTGAGTTGGCCTAACATCACCCACACAAATCATGCTCATGATCACAGCCTTTAACAATTAACGCGTGCTTTATTTATTTATTCTTTTTTTTTTTTTTTAAAGAGGACGTAGATGCTTGAGCTTTGCAGCAACTTAAGTGGGTATAATTCTGTCCATCTTATGGCAAAATGTTGCAAAATTGAAGATTTCCTAAATGCAACAGCCCGAGGAAAAAGGGTGGCCGTCATGCAAAAGCTTAATTGGTAAATAAAAAATGTGTTTAGCTATAGAGTTGGACCCCAGCCAATCTGAACAGGACTGAAGTGAATCTCATCAGTATGCTTCTATCGGTTTCCTTGTGGGCTTTACTAATGGGTCTTTTCTGTCCTTTCCTCTTGTTTTTTCCTCATAAATAAAAGAGAGAGAGAAAAAAATCTAACCAAATTGAGAAAACTCGGTAAACACCTCTTCATTAACAGAACAAGGCGTTGTTGTCTAGTATTCCTACCGGGATGATGTGTTACGTCGACATGTTTTTCTTTTTTATTTATTTTATTTTTTTGCTGTGGCCGAGTGGAATCACCTCTGCAAAGATTCTGTACATTGTTGACTTCATTACTCTGTGAGTACATGATATATACATATATATAAATGTGTGTGACTTTCCAGCGCTTGTACAGAAAATGATATCACTGTGACTCTGTAAAGTAGATTGTTTCATAGGCCTATGTGACTCATAGAGGAGAAGATGTTCATGTGTTATGTGGATTACATGCATAGATTGAAAGTACTTGTGAAACCTTGAAAACTGTTAAACATTAGAGGAAGTGTGAATATATGTCAGAATGCATGCCATACACAGTAAGAAGAAAGTACACCCTCTTAATTCTCAGGTTTTACATGGAAACATAATAAAAACGATATGGTCTTTACCTCACTTTAGGTTTGAAATTTAAATTCAGGAGTACAAACCATTCAATAAACCATGAAAAGTTTGTCGTGACCATTAATTGGCACGCGGCATCAACTTGTTTGACTGCACACAGCTTCTGGCCACGCTAGTAATTTCACTGCCTCGTTGATTGTGTATTCATGTAATGCTCAGTTGTCAGTAATTCAATGAGATTTCCGTTCGAACGGCTCTGGAATCATGTAGAATTATGAACTCTAATGAGACCGAAGAATAAAATCATAAAATTCCACAAATTCTCAGAATTTTACTAAAATGATGGCATTATAAGCTTTCAGAGTTCAGACCCAGATTGTTCTTATCTAGTCCCGATGTTTATGACTCTTGAATTAACAGGGTGTACTGTCTTACTTTCACTCTAATTGTCAGTCCAGCAACAACCAATATTTCTTTGGAGCCTGGAAAAAATTGTGCCCACACACTGTAATTATTTGCAGGCGAGGCATCCAGCATGCAGTCAGATCAGCTGAGAAAAGATCTGAAACGATTTCCTGAGGAGACAGAAATGGGTGTTGATGCTCTGGAGGCTTCCTGCATCGTCGGACCGAAAAAGGGAGAAGGTGCCGCATCCAGAAGCCAGGATGGCCTCAAAGGTCAGTACATGTGGTCCAACGTTTAACTTTGTGAAACTGCAGAAACTGTTTAAAATCCAGTTTTTCTGGCCTTTCTGATGGAGAATCTTGGTTTTAATATTTATAAGCTGTTCATGTTTCTCAACATATCCATTTAGTGCAGCGTCCCTAACCCTGCTTCTTTCTGTCATTTTGTCTGTGGGTTTTGAACTAATCCGGTGTTTCAACAAGTGTTTATTGTTGACTTGTCTGGGCTGAAAATGGTCTGATGAAATTTCCTTAAAACTCTTATCTTACCAATTGAAGACAAAGGCTTTGGCTTTAGAAAACCCTAACTGCTCGAGTAGAAGGCAAATGGACTCATGCCAAAGACCTTCCGTCATTCAGAATATCTTTTTTGGATCTTCTGAACCAACCGTGGTTCAGGCAATGACGCATTAAAGACTATTGCAGTCACACTATGAGGCCTTGATTTGGGTTTTCATATATGTATTTATGTATTTATTGGATTATTGATCTGTTCTTGATGGGGAGGGGGATCCTAACACTTCCTCACGGGTCATTTGATTGCATTTGGTCTGCAGGTCACGCTAACACAAAACATAATAATCGATGGAAACGAAAGATTCGAGCAAGTGAGTGTCCCTATAAATGTTTCTATCGACTCTGCCCTACTTCTCTCTGCTTGCTAAGTTAAACAGCTCAAACCTTTGATTCCTCTGATTTGTCACTAACCTCTATCGTATTTCATGTAAACTATTTGTTTTGATTTATGTCTTTGTGGTTCATATAAAGTATTACCTTGTTTCACTATTAACAGCTGCCTATGGAACTATGTGGCTTGTAAAGCTGCAGAGTGGATTAATGCTGATCTGATTTATTTATTTTTCTGGTAGAACCGTGACTAACAAGCATTCCTTGAATCCAGGGTTAAGTAAAACAGCAATACAGATGCACCTCAAAAAGCGAATATCATTCACTTTTGTGCAACTAAGTGCTCATAGTTTACAAGTCCTGGCAGACTCTATTTATTTTTTTTATCAGTCTTGGGTATCAATCATCATATGGATCTACATAACGGCAGTTTACCATTTTGGATTTGAATCACTCAACACCTTTTTTCAATGATATCCCAAATTATTAAGATGCTGATGTTTAAGCAAATGATGTTTAAAAAAAACACTTTAGTGATTGAAGAAGACGGAACCAGTAGTACTAAAAAAAAAGAAAGTGTTGTGCTACAAATTCAACTCTAGATGTCCCCGTAGCTCAACGTTTTTTTTCTTTCCTTTTAGTCTTTCAGCATTAATTTGGTTCGCCTTACTGTAGCTCCTATTTTATATAATTTTTTCTCCTTGTATTAACTGATTTCGTTGTTTGTGCCCTTCACCATCTTCTCTCACAAATGTCACTTTGATATAAAGTACACAACGTGTCTGGTCACTGGGGGAGAACCACAGCATCACTCTGCGCTCAGCCTTTGAGAGTTCTTGTGTGTGTGCACGCATGCATGTGTGTATGTTTAAAATGGCTCACTGAAGAAGTAGAGCCAAAAACAGGTAATTTTTTTTTGCTGAGAAATGTTGTGTTTTCTGTTGTCTTTGTGCACAGCATTCCCTCTGATCTTCATCAAGCACTTCCGCTCAAGACCAGAAACTGTTCCTGAAGTTGATTCTGACTTTGAAGAAATCACCTCAACTGAGACGCGCAGTGTGGGTAGCATTTAAACAGCTCTGTTTATTTATTTTTTGTTTGTTTTGTGAGGGGGGATGGGGGGGGGGGGTTTGCATCCAGGTACTTTAATGCAGTCTGAACGTGTGAAGCAAGGCACTGGTTCTCTACATAAGGGCTGCAATCAAAACTGCTAGTTCTCTTTAGCTCATTCAAAGGACCAATTTTTACAATTTCTTAAAAAAAAAAAAAACCCTTTCTTGTCCAAAAAGAAACTAAACTGATGACACTAATATGGCTTAATCACATGATTTGTCCAAGAGGACAATGATGGACAGTAAGAAATATGGTAAGACATCTGTGTAAAAGCAGACCAACAAAACCATTTAAAAGTTTTTTTAAAGGCTTATGGGTTTTAAAAAATTATTTTATGTCCTTAAACATAAAACATTCAATTCCCAAAGCATCGCAAGCGATGTAGCAAAAGGCATTTGCCTGCTTGGTTTCGTCAAACCCTTTTAAAGTTGTCAGTTTATGTCCCAAATTAGAGCTAAAACATAATCAAGCCTTTGGAGACTGTAATGCCGCCGAGCATACAAAGCCCAAAAAAAGAGAGCTGATTTTATCGCAGCCGTAGAGCGTTGGGTAAAGTTCCAGAAATTAAGATGCCAAGAGACGGTATTTACTGCATCATGGTCATGTTTAAGCCTCGTGGAATACCTAACAACATGCTAGGCTGTGGAAGAAATAGCCAAAAATCATTTTCTATTGTGCTTCTTGGCTTCCCAGAAATGCCAGAACATTTTAAAGAATGGGATGCTGTCTTTGGACGAGTTAAACCTGGGTGATCATTGGATTTTCTAGAAATTAAAGACCCCAAGCAAGCATTTTAGTCAACCAAAACTTAAGAAGAACATCTTAGAACGGCTTTTTAAATCTGATTTAAAATCTTTGGTGGTGGTTGAAGAAGACAATTGCAACGTAAGAGGCTTCAAACATCCCTGAGCTTGTGGCATTTGCGCATGAAGAATGAGATGGAGTTTCTATTGATGGCTGTGAAAAGTTTGTTTGTGAATCAGAAATATTTGTTTCAAGTAATAAAATCTAATGGATGTATTGAAAAATACAGATTATTTGACTAGAACTGTACTGCACACACTTTTTACATTTGAAGAGAGTTCAGCTGTGAGGGGAGACCAAGCAGACGGGCTCAGGAAAGAAGGTTAAGGAACAAGAAGGGAGCTGATGGGGAAAAATAAAGAACAACCAAGGAAAGTTTAAAATTTTATGTCACCAGGCAAAACTTTAAGAACACTTTATTCACAATGTTAGCTTCAAAGTTCTAAAAACACCGAGCTAACGGAACAGCTTATAAGGAAATAGTCAAAAGTGGGAACAAAAACTTAAGCAATTCAAGATCATGACATAAAGTTTTTCTTCTTTTTTTTCTAAGGAGCCAAAACCAAAAGCAGATACACAGACTCTGTCTGAGGAAAGTAAGAAGAGTGATGAGCCACTGGCCGCAAAAAAATCAGGTTCCAGCACATCGGCTCCTCGGAGGCGGCTGCTACTGTCCCAGCCTGAAAGAGAGAGGCTTCTGAATTGGGAAGAGGGTCTGAATCTAGAAAAGACTCCCATTGACAGCAGCACAACAAACACTTCTCAGCATAAAAATCAGGTGAGGATTTCACAAAGTGGAGATTAAACTTGTTTCATGCTTTTAATACTTTTCCCCCCATATGATCCTTCAGAGATCCAGACTTAAAAATGTGAGAGAAATTAATTTCACATCATGTTGGCCACATTTTTTTTTTCTTTCCTCTGATGTTTTATCAGGTGCAAGCAGAAGCAGATAAGCCTCCGTCCAACTCAAGCCAGATCAGAACAGCAAGTCGGAGCCAGACGCCAGCATCTTCTTCCTCTGCTATCCAGGTCATAGCTAACGCCATCAGGAGGACTTTTAGTGGGATCAGTGAACCCAGCAGCTCCAAGGCTGCTGTTGTAATGTTTGTATTTTATTTTTTTTTCTGTCTTCATTTCAACGCTGAAAAACTTTAAACCGGAACATCATTTGAAATTTCTGTCCTTTCTCTCTTAATAGGAGACACAAACGTAACGCTCTACGTAAACAAAGGCCCATGTCTGAAGGCGCATCTGATTTCTGCTCACTGTTTGCCCGTGAAGACTCGGGGTCATCGACAGCAGAGAGGAGAACCAGCATGAGTGGTGTCCAGTGGGCTCCTGTGGGGACAGATCCGTGGGGCGAGGGGCGAGACCTGCCGTCATTATTGCAGCAGGTGTCCCTAAAAAGTCGAAGGGACTCTGAAGGGCCAGCGGACGAACTTTGCTCGCTGCCCCGTAAAAGAGTAGATTTGTTTTCATCTCTTAGGCTCAGGAAGAGGGGCCTATCAGAGAGTGAAGGGAAGGAGCAGGAAGCTCAAAAGGAAATTAAGACATTTTTGTCCAACCTGAAAAACAAAAGTGAGTATATTGCGCATCTGGAAAGTATTCACGGCGCTTCACAATTTCTACGTTTTGTTGCATTACGGCCTTGATCCAAATTGTATTAACTTAATATTCTACACACAATCACACCGTTATGACAATATGAGAAAAAGTTTGAGATTTTTCTATTTCAAGTGAATTAGAGATAGAAAACCAAGAAAACACGTTTACATACATTTTTCTGATTTTTTTTTTTTTTTTTTCATTTTTTTATTTTATTCTTATTATTATATATCTAGCCTCTAGTGAACAGAGTTTGGACGAACTGTCCTCAAGTGGGGATGAAAATGAAAACCTGACATCCACCAACAAGGTCTGTACAAATGATCTCAACATTCAGGCAGACGTCCGAATCCAGTGGACTGTGTTTGACTCGTGTTGTTGGTCATGTTCCAGCTGTCCTCAGACAGATTAAAGAAAAAGCAAGAAAAGACTGCGGCCCAGCAGGCCAAACGAGAACAACTGAAGAGGCTTCACCGAGCTCAGGTGCTCCTTTATTTCCTCTATAGAGATATTTGTTGCATTGCTTCAAAACACTCCATCTAAAGTGTGACCTTATCAAAGTGTGAATACGGCTGTTATCTGCCAAACTGTAGAGCTTTTTGTGTTGGATGAGTATTTTTTAGCACGGTGTTTATTTTGATGACTGAGTTTCAGTGAGGTGAAATGTTCTTTTTTCCCCTTTTTTGTTGTACTTGCAGTTATTTTCTTATATGTTTGAATTTAAATAACGCTTGCAGCACCGATGTTTGCAGAAGAAAGGCAATGTACTTTTACCTCTTTTAGTTGTATTAGTAATAAAAAAAATGGTTTGTAGATGACAAAAAATACATATTCATATGTTATTTAAAACATGTGAATTGTTTTAAATTCACATGTTTACTTAATGGTTCCTGCTTCCATGCTTTGCTGCTAAACAAATCATTTTGTTCTCATGTCAGTTTCTTTTTCTTTCTTGCCAGTATTTTCCTGAACTCTGAAGACAGATTGGCATAGGAATTCCTATTTTAAAGAAGTGCTGGTGGAAATGTTATTTTCTGAAGACTAAAACCCTATCGCGGTTATTTACCTGCCTTGCTTCTAACCCTCATGTGTTTGTTTTTGTGCAGATAATCCAGAGACAGCTGGAGGAGGTGGAAGAGAAACAGCGCGATCTGGAGGAAAAAGGAGTGCGGATAGAGAAGATCATCAGAGGAGAAGGTACTTGTGCACAGATTCAGATCAACCCCTCCTAACTTTCTTCAGAGCCTGGAAGCTCTAAGCCATCCACCTTTAAACAGGAAATCCAATCAAAGCTTTGCCTTTCTTCTCTGAAATTGCACCGCCGGCACGGTCCTCCTCACACTGTTTAGAAGGACGCGTTCTCTTGAAGCGTCTGTCTGGTTAAAAGCCTCAATGTACTTAATGGTTTTATTCACAGCAGACACCGAGACTTCATTATTCATTCATGTTTTCACAGTAGAGCGCTTTGTGCTTCAGTGGAGTTTTCAGTGAAGACTTGCCTTTGTGAGTGGTCAAAGCCTGATGTATTTCTCCCAGCGATGGCCTTGTGGAGACGGCATAGAATCACTCACACAACTCCAAGTCTTTCCTCTTTCTCATTGCGTTTCCTCTTCATTTCCTCCCTTCGCAGATTCTCATCAGACTGACGACCGTGACGAAGCCCAGCTCTACCAGGCCTGGTTTGAGCTCGTTCTGGAAAAGAATCGATTGGGGCGCTACGAGTCGGAACTCATGATCTTGTGAGTGGCAGATCACCTGAGATCACCTGCATGTGAAAATATACTGCACAGTTAAGATTGCTTGCCATTGAAGAACTACAACTCTTGTATCTTAGTGCCCAGGATCTCGCGCTGGAAGACGCACAAAGCCGGCTGCAACAGGACCTAAGACGGCGAATGTCAGTCGAAGGCAAGTCCTTCATCTGATGGTTTCATAGTCAGGCACAAGGAATACACACTCAAATTTTTCTCTGTACTTATTGATGTTCTTTTAGATACAAACAAAAGCGCCTCCGAGCTGCAAAAGGAGATGGAGATCCTGGCTGAAATGATGAGGACGGTGGAGAAACGGGATATGCTAGTCTCCATATTGGAGGAGCAGAGGTTGAAGGAGAGGGCGGAGGACAAGGACCTGGAAAGCCTGGTGCTGTCCAGGGGCTACGAGTTTCACTGGGCTTAACACCCGGGGGCAGGAGAAGCTTGAATGATTACTGGTTGTTGATGTTGAGCCAACCGTGTGAATTTCTAGTTTGCATCTACCCTTTTTTTCACGGTTTAAATCTGGATGTGGCGTAGATGCACATATTTTGACGGGTGAGGACTTTTTCCAGCGTAAGAAAGCTTAATTTCATTCGGTTTTCTTGCGGTGTTTAATTTCGAGACTTAATAAGGAGCAACATTCAGCTGAAAACAACTTTGCCAATCAGGATGTTTTATATTTACCTATAACTATATATACAACAAACTTCGAGTAATATGTCTGCCTGGATGACTGCTTTAGGCTGCTTCCAGGCTTAACTATAAATGTAAAACTTCCCTGGAGACCACAAGACTTGACACTTTACTGAGATTTTTATACTTTGCACTTTATAAAGAGTTAAAACAGATGTTGATTTCAGAAATACCTTGTGTACAAATTATTTTTGGTCACTTTGTGTGCTGCTGTGCATCTGACTGTAATTTCTTGTGAAAACGTGATCCTGTTATTTTCTTTTGTGCTTGGAAAAAAAAAAAAAAAAAAATTTACACCCTCACAAAGACACAAGAGACACGGCTTCTTCCTAAACCTCTGAGGCAAAGTCTCAGAGTGAGAAACCGATACACTACTGGATGAAACTGTCCTGTCATCTTCTAAATCAAAATCCATCAGGCAATTTTGCAGGAGGAGCTCGTGTGTCTTAAATTTAGATATTCACCGTTTCCCCTTCTATCAGTAGTTTTGTCCTACTGCGACTGCTTTTTGTTTGCCAATGGCTTCATCACACTCTTAAAGAGCTTCAGGTCACATACATGAGTGTATGTATGATGTATAATATGAGTGGTATGTTTACACTTTTAGTCCTGGAACAAGTCATGACTCTGGCATTATTTCATTTTTTGAGAAATATTTTTCATGTGCTGTGAATTAAATAATTAATCTATATTTCATGTCGAATGAAAGTTGTGTATCGGGGTTCTT
This sequence comes from Poeciliopsis turrubarensis, assembly GCA_010277015.1. Taxonomy (NCBI): domain Eukaryota; kingdom Metazoa; phylum Chordata; class Actinopteri; order Cyprinodontiformes; family Poeciliidae; genus Poeciliopsis; species Poeciliopsis turrubarensis. Next base: position 3,118,350 of record VMRN01000019.1, read on the forward strand.
TTTGTTTTGAGTGGGGCAAATGGGTGACATTTCTTCAATAAAAATACAGTTTGGATACTGTTGAAATGACTCAGACTTTTGGAGGCAGTAATTTTGTTGTGGGTGTGTAGGGCGAGGGGTGTAATCTTGTCTTTTGCACCATTCCTTTTGCAAAAAGAGCAGAGCTGCTGCGGTTCTCCACCAAAACGAGTCAGGCGAGGTGGTTTGGGCATCTGATTAGGATACCGCCAGGACAACTCCTTTAGAAGATTCTTGGCCTCACAAGACAAACTTGTGTAATTCGTCCAGCCTTAAACACCTCTGGTCCTCTTGAAGGATCTTTCAGGTGTTTAATCTCTTTTGTTTTCTCCTGAACTTGTCATATTCATGTGGCAAGAGTATAAAATCTAAAACATGAAAGAGTCGGTCCTGAGGACCATGATTGAGGACCACTGACCCGTGCGTCTGCGTCTTGTGAATTTTTGGTGGGAAAAAAAAAAAAAAAGTTACTGGAACTGGGTAGATTAAACAGTTTTTATTGTTTAAGCTGCACAACAACTGTAGGAGGAACTCACAAATCCAGATAATAAGCAGCCTGATCAACCAGGCTACGCAATTTTATTTTCACATTTCTTTCTTCTAAAATTTCAACTCACAAGTAAAATAATTGCTACAATCAAAATAAAGTAGCTGTTACCATTTTAGCTTTTTTTTTTTTTTTTTTTTTTTTTTTTTTTTTTTAATAAAACCTTCTGTTGTTATCCCTGTTACCTGTTACCCCTTTCTGACCTTTTGTTACGTCCTTACTTCTTCTTCCTGTATGTCCCTCCAGGGCCCCTCAGCGCCCTGCTGTGAAGCCGGAGTGTTGATGCTCTCCTGCGGCAACGACCCGCCTCCCTCCCGCCTCCGGGCTTCCAGCCCTCGGGAGAGGCGGGGCCTGCTGCTCCAGCCAACCTCTGCTGGAAATATCTGGAATTCCGTTTCCGCTTTAGGGAGGGACGGTGATTTTTTTTTTTTTTTCCCCAATGACCATACTTTCAGCTCAACTTTAATTTCCACGTCAACTCGGACAGATTTCTGTCAGCTGTGTCGGATTAATCTCTCGCCTCCAGGATGGCCTCGTCGCCTCAGAAGTCTCCGTCTTCTCCGAAGTCCCCGACGCCCAAGTCTCCGTCCTCCAGAAAGAAAGATGACTCGTTTCTGGGGAAACTTGGGGGAACTTTGGCGAGAAGGAAAAAAGCTAAAGAAGGTAAACATTTAACAACAAAACAAAAACTTTTACGTACCCGGCCTGTTTTAACAACGCAGCTCGTAAAAGTAACTTGCAACAATGTCAAAACGTTTTGTGACCAAAAAAAAAAAAAAATGGCGAGTCTCGCAAACTAAAAGAGGCGACGCAACAAAGTTTACAAAGCTCACTTCTTTTAACTCGCCTTGATGGTTTTGGAGGCAGCTGTGATGAAACACCTGGAAATGCAACCTGGAGCGCCTTCTGCTCGTCTTTCGAGCCGGGGGTTATGTCTGTGCCCATGTATGGCAGTAAATCCTCCATTACTGTAATATGTGAGGAATGAGGCGTGAGTAAACACAGGCCCGTCTGTCTCCCTACTACTGCAAGCTGAGGCCAGCAGCACCACGCCGCTTGTAATTTTACACATGCACTTTAAATTGTCAAAAAAATCTGCATTCATTTTAAAAGTGGGTGTTTGTACTCAATTTACAGAAGTATCATTCTTCCATTTACATAACTGCCTCCCTGTCTTTATGATTAAATTTTTACACTATAAAAATATTTGCAATTATTTTTGATGTGCTGTTCAAAATCCTCACTACACTAAATGTATTTATTTATTCGTGTCCGGTCAATCTGTGGCTTATTTACTTATTTCTTTAATTGTTGTGATTACTCTGCCTTTTAAGAGAACTACTAAAGGAGGCATGTTTCACATCTTGAAGGACAAAAAGCTAAGAGACTGACTTTTTTTTTGTTTGTTTAACCTCATATCAGATAGCTATAAACTACCCTTTATAATGAGGATATGTATGTAGTTATCTGGATAAGACCCTAATCTTTTTGGATATTTCTCTGGCCTGGGTTTTTAAAGCAGGAATACATATTTCCATCAGGGAAAATAGAAAAAAAAAATAAAAATACAGCACCCTTATTTTAGGTTTGTCAAAAGCTGTCTCAAAGTAGTGAGTAGCTGCTTTCTATTCCTGTTATCTGTGCTTCCATAACTCTCTGACCTTTAGTATTTTTGTGCATTTTGTGAGTATGTGCAGTCGGGAGACTTTATCCAACTGGCTGAATATTACATGAGCTGCAAATGCAGGTTCATAACTCCACAAAAATAAAAATATTTGCACCCTAGTGTAACTAGGGGGGCACTTGTAACACTATCATTGGGGACACTAATATTGCAGTGGTGATATTCTAGCACATCACCGTAAACATGCTGCAGTGCCGCCATTGTGAAACACGGTGGTAGCAACATAATGCTGTGGGAATTCTGCTGCTGCCACCACCAGCAGAGACAGAGAAGCAAGTTGGGGATGATGGGAAGGACTCAACCTGAATACTGAATTTGTTAAGAGGTAGAAAAATAATAATGATTGGGTTGGGGGGGATTGTTTTCACATCAAGTTTCTATTGCTGAAAGTATTGCAGACTGAGGAGACGTTTCCACTACTGAACTGAATGCAGGTAAATTGAGACGTGTTGAGAGTCTCTTAAAGTTGTGTATCATGCACACTTGCTGGTTTTACACCATCATTGTATGTCAGCGGTGAGATACACTCAATTGAGCCTCTTGCGGTTGTGAATGTTTCACTTTGCTTCACCTGTATTTGCAACAGTGACCAAACATGTTGGATTTCAACTACAGAAAATCTGTTAAGAATATTTGAAAAAGCCTATTTTAGACGTTCAGTTTTGCTATTTATATTTTTTTTTACAGAGTGCTGCTTTGAAACTAGAGCCTGGTTCAGATGTCATTCACTGCTGAAGGCTGAAGGTTTTATCACTTTATGAAAAAAGGTCTCCTTCAGCTGCATGATTACTTTGTGTCAGTCAGGATGCTGTTGCACAGCTGAGCCCAGTATTTATGTTGCCTTTTTCATTGGTCATTCAAGCAATCACATTATATTCCAGCTCGTTCATATTTACTCCACACACACACACTCATACTCTCTTCTATATACGCACAGAGCAGCGTGTGGGATGTCTGCAAAGTGTTTCAATGATTTGATGGAAAATGTGGGCCGGTCTCTCTTGTGCTGATGATTGAATAAATTTAAGTCCATGCGACGTTTATGGCAGTGGTTGAGTCTGCCTTGGAGAGAGGGGCCGTAGGCTGCAGCGGGCAGTAATGACTGGATGAAAGCAGGAAAAAAAAAAGGAAAATGTTAGAGCGGAGGTAGAGGATGAGAAACAGGAGGGAAACTATACGACTGGGACTGGATGATATGAAAGAAGAGAAGGTCAGGAGGCTTTCAGAGCACGAGTGCAGCCTTGTGCATTGAACGTTGGTGCAAACTGAAAAGACAGCTCATAAATCTGAAGAAGAAATACACAATTCTTTATCCTCATTGAATATTGAGCAAATGTCAAACTTACTTCTGGGTTTAGATGTTAAACCAGAGGCAATTTTAGAGCACAGTCTGTGGACGGTGAGCTGCAGGGGAGAAAACTGGTCCTGGTTGCCAGGAGAGGATGCTTGAAACAGAGACATGGGCTGTGGAGCGTTCTGCCCTGCAGGTAGGACTCATCACTCAGCATGCATTATTTTAGTGTTTTCTATTGTAGGGGACACTGGTAGCTTTATGGTAATCTTTACTCAAGCAGTTTGATGGATCCTTTTGGTTTATGTTGGAGGGAGGAGCGATGCACCGCGAGGACACACGAGGTGCATTTCAATTCCTTTCTATCTGGATTGGAATTGAATTTACACAATGCACATGGCTTCTGTTTAAAAACCGATTTATTTTGCAGCACTGGAGCTGATTTTAAAAAGGTTGTTGTGGACCAGCTGAATGTAACAGCTGGTGAATTATTATATTGCAACTAGAACACCAAGTGTGTGTTTTTTGTTTTTTGTTTTTTTTTTCATGTACTGAGCATCGAAGAGTTTTCTTTTTTTTATTTCACTTCAATACAACTCTTAAAACTACGGCTACTTATAAAAAAAATATGTATTTTACCCGACCAATAGAAGTTGCATTGAGGATCATTTCTGTCTAATGTCCAGTGCGGCCTGGGCAAGAAAAGTTGTCAACAATGAGGCTTCTGGAGATACTTTAAATTTTTAAAATGTTCCTTAAATATTTGGAAACATCTATTGTAGTTCACATTCATGTAATGGCATCACACGGTTTATTTGGAGTTCTGAGGTGCACATAAATAATGTGAATTCCCCATGTTCTCCAAAAGGCGCTCTGTTGGGTTTAGATCTGGTGACTATTGTAGTACGGTGAACTCAGTAATGTTCAAGAATCCACTTCGAGTCGAACTTTGTGACATTGTGTATTATCCTGTCGGAAGTAGTCGTCAGACATACACTATGGTCATAAAGATATGGACCCTCAGCAACCAGATCACTGGTATTGAGAGGTGCCCAAAGCGTGTCAAGAAAATATTTGCAATACTACATTTGCCAGAAGCTCCAGGGATGTTTTTTTTCCCAATCTGTTATTGTGCAATTATGGTGAGCCTGCATGAATGTAGCCTTAGTTTTCTGTTCTTGGCCAACAGGAGGAACTCCAGGTGGTCCTCTGCTGCTGTAGCTCATGTTCTTCAGGGTTCAATGTGTTGAGCATTCAGAGTTATTATTCTACGTCCGTTAGTTATAACAACTGGTTGTTCAAGCTACTGCTTCCTTTCTGTCAACTCAAAACCAGTCTGTCTGGGTATCTGAAATATAAAAGAAATATACATTTTACGTTCTCCTATGTTTTGAAACTTATGGCCACCATGTATATTGACTCAATAGACACGCGATCAATATCCATAGATCATGCATTCAATATTTACTCTATAGAATAGTCACTGAACTTCAATCCAGAACAGCATTCTGGGAGATGTAGGCAGAGGAAAGGCTGTAGCCTCTCAACAGCAAGCTAAACAAGGTCGGCGGCATCATCGATCTCACTCACTCTTTGGTTACCTAGCAACAACCAGTTTAGTAATTTGCTCGGCAGCAGTTTTAGATTTTGCCATCGTGCCCCATAGCTGCTTAAATATAAGTGAAGTGAAAACTGTGGCTGAAACGGGAGGGGCTATGCCACCGGTTTTGGAATATTTGAGATATTTAAAACAAAAGACTATTCAATTATTATTGATGTCGGCAATTATCAAAACCGACTGATACGAAATGCTTATATCATAAAAAGTATTTCAGCCACATAGTCCTGCCCTATAACGAGGCATTTTCATCTACAAAACTGCAGCTCACTGCTAACCTTACCCGAGGTATGTTTTTTATTGACAGGCTGTGTCGACCAGAAGTCTCTGACACACGCAGAACAACCCGCCTGGCACCAACAACACATGCCATATTTAATATCTCTTAAACACCCCTCATATCCCACTTTAATGCGGAGCTGAAATTTACGCAAGTCATCTTCACCACATCTGGACGTCTAAATGCGTCGAGCTGCTGCCATGTGGCTAGCCTTACAAGCAATTCAGCAGGTGTAACTAATTAAGAGGCCATGGAGTGACCATCAACAGAATATTTAATATGCCCGTGTCTAAAGATACAAATTTTTAATGGCCAAAAAAGAGCATACTGATTTCCATTCATTCTTCATTACTACTCTCTGGCTAGCTGCTGGGGCACTGAACACAGGAAGCAAAAAAAGAGAAAGTTTAACTGTGAAACAATAGCAGATATCGGGACACCCTGGGGGGTAAATAGCTATAAAATCACTGCTGAAAGGATTCTGTGAAATCTGGTTTTGAAGCAGCTGATTGATTATTGTTGAGCTGCTGTATTACTTTTTAGGGGCCACAAGTTACTCGTTAGTAACTTGTCTTTAAACAGTTTATTGTTATTCAATGAATTGATGCCAAATGGAGGAACCCAGTTCAGAAGCTTTTAAATCGCCACTTTACCTAATAGGCTGCAGTATGAAAACAGTGAGTGACTGAGCAAGAAAGAGACAGTCTGAGAAACTGAATTATTTAATATAACGTTATTATATCATAGAAATAGCATTTGTTGTATTTCTACCTTACGTTTTAAAAATTTAAAAGTGACATGACTGACACTCAGCATACGGTGGCTCTTTTTTCTTTCCTTTTTTCAGCGCTTTCCTCCATTCAGTAATGTTTTTTGCATACTTAAATCATGTTTGAGTTGGGTTATTATTTTTTTGCCTTTGGCATTGCAGAAGAGTATGACATTCATGTCATCTAAATTTTCTGAAATATATCTTGAAACCAGCCAGCTGATGTCTTTGCTTTGAGAAACCAGAAAGTTATCAAGAAATAGTTTGGGGTTTGTAACATATCCCTGTGGTCTATCTGGTTGAACATTGTCATGGTGAAGTCAGGTGGCTAAAGTGGTAATTTATAAAATAAACCGTATTAGGTTCATATCACTCTGCCAGAACATTCACACACTCCTCTGTATGATGTGTGCGTGTTCATGCAGATATGCGGGGTGCATGCAACCACTTGTGGATGGTGTTGATTGGGAGGATGTTGTTCCAGTGAGGGCAGAGAAATTCGCAGGATGTTCACTTCATGCTCCTGCAACACACACTCTCTCTCACACACACACATACACACAAAGCAGAGATAGATCTCCCCCAATCAAACCTCCTAAGGTATCCGACACACTGAGAAGAAAGGCGTGCTGGGCTTCTGTAGAGCATGCTGAGAAGCAGGAAGCAGGCGCTCTGTGTTTGTCTCATGTCAAGTGGCTATTGGTGGAGCGCTGCTGCTGAAGGCTGTTTATGGAATCGAGGAAACGTTTAGGGAGTTGTCCGAACTGTTGCTGAAGTACTTGAGAGATAATAAAAAAATAATTTATTTATTTATTTATTTATTTTTTTTGCCTAAAGGAGTGGTTTTCTTTGTTGAAGATGTGTTTGAAGTGTTCTCCTGGATTATTTCATGATTCATAGGAAAAATAGAAAAGCATAGAAAAACATATTTTAGTCCCTATCCTCATTAGACTCGAACTGTGACAGTATCTGGTGGTACTTCACCTCCCTTTAGTGTTACTTACAGGAGATTTTAGCATCAATTGTTGCTGTAAGTACCAAAAGTCCAGTAGAAACTAAAGCAGGTGGCAGAGAGTTGAGAATAAGTACTTGATGCTTCTTAGTCTACATTTTGTGAAGTCAGCACTGGGATCTGAGAATAACATCAAACCCTACATATTCAGAAAACCAGTGGGATTTGCTCAATCTTGAATTAATGCCAAGGAAAATGGGGAGAGGGAAATGGATCATTCCAGGAAATGCGATTGATTCTTTCGGAACCGCTTTGCTATTCCATTATGTAATCGGGTTATATCCCACAAATGCATGGGCCATCATTGTTTATCCACTTTAACATTTCATTTTCTGTTTGTCCCCTCACTATCATTTGAAGGGCCCACTTTGTTTACCATGTTGCAACTGCAGTTGCACTGGGACAATAAGAAACCTTAAAACGAGGCCTCGACACATTGAGATATGTTTTGTTTTCCTAAATGAAGAGTATGAAAAGAGACAATAACCATCTTGACTTTGCATCATTCAGCTTCGAAAATATCTCATTGATGTCTCATCTGAAACTGACTAATTAAATGCGACATGTCTTGTGTAGAGTTACGAACAAAAGGCCAAACAAACCATAACAAATTATTTAACCATATACAAGGGAAAGTTTTACAAATAGCATTTTTAGTATCCACTTTAAGATCAAGGTTCATTTATCTGATTTGTTTTACATCTTTTTCACAGTATCTGAGCTTCAGGAGGAGGGAATAAATGCCATCAATCTTCCTCTCAGTCCTTCACATTATGAGCTGGACCCTGAAGACACCATGCTAGGTAACCCTCTGTCACACCCACACCGACATGCACATACACACGTCTACATCTGTAAACGGATCATATTTTGTGATCACTCAGATTCAGATTAAGCATGTAGATTATTTACTGTGATGTTTTTTATAGGTTAAAATGAGTTTAGTAAGTTTTCAGCTTGACCATCTTTCTAAATGTCCAAATTTTGATCTTTTTTGTGTGCCTGCTGTCTCCGTCTTCACAAATGGTACAACTCTAGTTAAGCACAGGCACGCACTGTCGGGAGGGTATTTTATTTGTTTCAGCTTGTCCTGAAAATGCTCATTTTTGCAACAGACGACACAACATTCCCGTGGCGCTCAAGATATTCTCAGCAGTGCGTAAAAGTATCCCTACAGCTTCGAGGGTAGATGGTACTGAGTGGAATGAGTGGAAAACACTCAAAGTTAGCCATTTGCAGAAACAGGAAGAGCCGTACGAAGCAGTTTGAAAAGCAACTGTATTTTCTGCAGCCTGTGGAGACATTTCCTCTGTTCTTTCATGCTGCAGGAAAGTGGAGGCACTTTCCATAAGTCAGAGAAGTTTGTTTTTATCGTCTTTTTAATATTTTAACTTGTTTCTCTCATGGATAGCGCTTGATTTAGAAATGTTGACAATCTTGTGGTTATCTCAGTTATTCTCTAGGGAATAGACAAAGAAGCATTGTTTATAGTTAATTCGTTATTAACACTTGTTCTAAATTCTGATATAAGCTGCTTAAGTTTTCAATGTGAACTTTGTAAGTGTTTCGTCATTATCTTAAAGTTTTAGCTCTGCATGATGCCTCTAATGTAAGCTAGTGACCAAGGCTATCAGCAGAATTACTTGAACAAATGTTCTCATTGTTTGTGTAGAACTTAAAGGAAAATAGAAATGGATTCAAATTTGTTACTCAGTCAAAGAACCAAATATCAGAAATTGACCTTGAAAGTTTGATTGGTGCATCTCCAAATATAAAATGTTTGGAGCACTGTGATTTGACAAATAAAATGGCTTGATAAAAAAGTGAGAAACTCTTTAGATAAGAAACAACTCATGAGCTTTTTTTTTTTGCTTGTAACATTTATTTATTCATCAGAGGAGAATGAAGTGCGCACTATGGTGGACCCCAACTCCAAGAATGATCGCAAACTGCAGGAGCTTATAAAGGTCTGAGTTTTTAAAGTCTGTATTAAGCTGTTTGTGAAAGCACTTGTTTACTTTGTACATGTTTCAAAATTACAGACAAAGAAACAAGTACAGGTGTCTGGGCATTAATGCACAGGGAAATAAAACAAATGCAGGCAGATTTTATGCTGTTCTGTCATTTTCACATACTCAAATGTGTTTTCTTTGTGGTTTAGAAATTAAGTCTTACATAAACTTTGGACCCGTTTTCTTTTGTGGAAGCCTCACTTCTTTGTGCTTGCTTTTCCAGCTAATAACCCCATCATTTTAAAATTTCTTGTATAGATTATATTTTTCAAATGTTTAACTTTTACTTAGACATTTTCTCAGACATTTCCCTGTTTTTTCTGTGATGTAGGTGTTGATCGACTGGATTAATGACGTCCTGGTGGGAGAGAGGATCATTGTGAAGGACCTGACTGAAGATCTGTATGATGGGCAGGTTCTGCAGAAGTTATTTGGTGAGAACTTGAACCCTCACAGAATCTGGCTGGACTATTTTGGTGTAACAAATCACACATATTTTTATGTCACATTAGAATTAGTGTTTTATTTGTTCTCTGTCTTTAAAAATTCTGATTAATCAAATTAATAAAAATCTGTGGAGTTGTTCGGTAATGAACAACAATCCCAAAGCATAAGAAATGCAGCCAATGGAGGTTGAGTTTGGCAAAGGACTTTGTAGAATAATCACAAGATTCCTCATTTTTGCCATAGACAAATTCCTGTTATTGGCAAAATTGGTTGAAGGCAGTGACTATTTGTGAAATTGAACTGCAGTCATTGCAGCCATCTGACTCATTCAGGACTAAAACAAAATTCCTGCAAGCTGTGGGGTATTGAGTTAGTGTAGATTTCTTTCTACAACCAAAAATGAAGATATCGTGTCAATTTTTTGCTCTGGTGCTCCTGACATCATTGACATTTAAAAGACTAAATCAAACTAAGCTCGTTTTAGACTCACCTGTGGGTTATTATCTCATTCATTTGTGTTACAGAAAAGTTGGAAGGTGAGAAACTGAACGTCGCAGAGGTGACTCAGTCTGAGATCGCCCAGAAGCAGAAGCTGCAGACTGTTTTGGAGCGCATCAACGAATCGCTCAAGCTGTCCACCAGAAACATCCGCTGGAATGTCGACTGTAAGAAAGAAATATGACATTTTCTTAACCACTCTGCCTTGTCAGTGTCTTCTCTCAATTTCTACATATTTCTGAGCAGTGTGTTTTTATTTGTACGGGCTGGGAAAGGAAAGTGTGAAATTGGATCTTGTCCTCTTTCAAGTCTGCTCAAGTGTTGAAAAAAGTTAAATCAGTATTCCTTTATCAAAAAAATATAAAGATCGGAATTATTTTGATTATTATTTGGATTTGATTTATATTTGGTTTGCAACATCACAACTCGAATTTTTTTTGTTTTTGTTTCAGAATAATACACACTTATTTAAGAATCCACAAAAAGAGATTTCAGTTTTTATTTGTCCTTTAAATCCTCTTACTTCTGTATTTTAAGCCGTGCTCCACGGAGTTTTGGTTTAGGTTTTTGGAAGGTGTAATGAATTTATCTTTAAAAATATAACCTTGTCCAAATCTATTAGAGTTTAAACTATTGTCAGAGCTGGGCATTTCCAGAAAAGAGAAAAACAGGAAAATAACATCATAACATTCTGTTGATTTGTAGGCAAGCGTCCGCATTATGTTGTTTTATGATTAGTAAAAAAACAACTATTCAAGGCTTTAAGCTCAAATATCCCTATCTGAAAGATCTTTAGAAAAAATATGGAAAATGTATGAAAATTATTACATTTTCATATGGAAAATTTGTAGGAAGTCTGCATTTGCTTTAGATTTAAGCTCGCATACTACCACATGAATTCCTCAGTGGTGAGGACAGCCTTTTAACTCGACCAAAACGAAAATGTCAAGAGAAAAAGAAAACTAATGAACCGATTATCGGTTTCAGGAAGAAACTTGCAAACACAAAAGAGAAAAAAAATCGATAAAATGAGAGCGGGGCACCACAGAAGGACAGTACTAAATGCATTTCTTTCATAATAAAAAAAAAAATACTTTGACATTCTTACTTGTGTTTCTGGTGGAGGCTGTGTCCTTGAAAAGCTATTGTTGTGAGACGTCCTCAGAAATGCTAAGGAGCACAGTCAATAACATGGAATGGAATTGATTTCGCTGTCCTTTTATTTGAAGAGCTTTTTCCTAATCAATGTTGTTTTGTTTGTTTTCCTTTGATCTCTCATTTGATGTTGCAGAAATACTCTCATTCCTGAATTAGCCTGTTCAGATCCTTACATGCAGGGACGATGTAAAGAACGCCCTTTTAACGCTCACTTTGTGATGCAGTAATGCCACTGACTTCGATCGGAAGCTTTAGACTTAATTGATTCTTTGATTGTTTTCTGGATTATAAACCTTATTTTCTTGCTTGTTTGTGCCTCACAAGATGAAGCTAAACAGTCTGTTTGTGATGGAGAAAATCATGTGCTCAGTTTTTTTAATTTTATACACAGAACGCCATGAAAAGCTATTTGATATCTTATGGATTTCCACTGTTTTTTTTTTTTTTTTTTTTTTTACGTGTCAGATCACCCAAAATGAAAAGCAGACATAGATAACCGGAGGAAAGGCCGACCAAGTGCAGTTTTCATTTAATAAGTGGGAACTCACCTGACCTGATGTGGAAAAACAATGTTGCCCCTTTAAACAGCTGCCAACAAGTATTTGACACAACTGTTCGTTAGTTTAGTTTATTGTGTAAGAAAACTTCAGTAGTTTTTTTGTGGACCTTTCCCCTCAATAAAAGAGATTAACATTTGAAAACTGCATTTTTTTTTATTCACGTAGTTTTTTCTTTCTTTCTACTTTTAACATTTGTTTGATCACTTGGAACAGACTAAAACAAAAAAAACCCCTTCATAGTGGCAAATAATTTTTCATATTATTTATATTGTTATCATTAACAAACCAATGATAACATAAGAAAAGGTAAAAAACAGTCCAATTACTTAATTTCCTGTTTCAGTAACAACCTCACGCCAAATATCAGTAAAAATTCACATCTTTCGATTCAAACATACAGTTTCTAAATTCTCTAAGCTACTCTTAAAAATGGGGAAGACAGGAGAACATCCCATCTTCATCAATCTGGCAATGGCTACAAGAAGTAACTTCTCACATCAACTTAACCAGGAGCAATAATTAAAAGTTTACAACGACTGAAACCACACCAAATGAGGCTGTTTGTTTTTCACACAATGTGGAAATTGGTAACTCAGCTAAGATCAACAAACACAAACTCGCACAGTCTCAATAGCAACACCTTCCGTCTCTCCCATCATCACACATGCTAATGCTTGAAGTTTGACTATTTCTTCCTGTGGTGGTTCTTCCCATATCAGCGGTCCATGCTAAGAGTATAGTCGCCATCCTGCACCTGCTGGTGGCGCTGTCACAACACTTCAGAGCACCAATCAGATTGCCAGACCATGTTTCTATTCAAGTAGTAGTGGTTCAGGTTGGTGTCTTTTTTGTGTGTTTTCTAAATTGTGCACTATTTTACCATAATTTCTGAAGCTGGTGACGTTTTACTACTGCTCTTAGATTTATTTATTTTTTTTTCCACTTAGTCTTGTAATTTTCAATACCTTGTTTTCTTCTTTTTTAACTTTTTCCTCTCATATTTGGCAGCACAGCTTTCATAACATGTATACAATGAATGCCTTTGTGTCTTTCAGAAGAGAGAGGGCATCCTTCAGTCCCGGCAGATCCAAGAAGAAATCACTGGTAACACAGAGTGAGTACATGTCTTTGTGTTGCCCATTCTTACACCTCACCGCACACTTCAGCACCGCTGAAAGATATTAGAGTTGGTGCTTCAAAGAAACCTCCCGATAATAACTTTTTGCAAAACGCATTGTACTCTTGAAGCGCAAATAGCTCAGCCTTTGTACCTTTTCAGAGAAATGTTTGGGTGGTGTTGGGTCACGTAACTCTGAACTGCCGACCGCTGCTGCGTCGACACAAAACAACCAACCAGAGATGAAATGGTTTAACGGTTTAACGGACACAAAATGTCACATTTTTGGGCATGGTGCCGCTTAAGATTTGCCCCGACACTTAAACGTCCAGGTCTGGAAAAAAAAGTACCTGTTTGTTGTCCTAGTTAAATAATCCAGATACCAAAAGAAATGTTAATTTTAAAAACAGAATTTTAACAATTTTGTAGTTTAATGTGTGCCTGGGAAATCAACAGAAGAATCTCTGATGGATGCAGCTAGAAGATTAAAAAAGATTCACTACACAAAATGTAAAAAACATTACTTTAATAGTATCATAAAAATATATCGTTATAATATACGTTGCATTTATGACATATCATGCAAATGTTTTTCCATTTGTGCACATTGATGAAAAGAAAACATTGCAACACGGGAACTATGCAGATCAGTTTTATGGAAGTGTTGGCTTGACTTTAAAATAAATAACACCTATATTTAGTACTTAATAACCTAAAATGTGCACCTAAAAAAATTCTCTTCTCTTATTTAAATATAGATTTCATTTTCTGAGAATTGGAAGTTTGCATCCCCCTCTTTCCCCGAGCCAGTGGAACAAATGTGCACAGGTGAAATGACGACCATTGTATCTAAACAAGCACTGTGATGGCACCCTCAGCTGAAGAATTAGACAATTTTAACCAAGCAGAGCCTCTCTCGGTCTTTTTGTCTCCCCTGTGAGGGAGTCCTGCAGCCTGACAGCACCAACGAGGGAGATAACAGCAGGCCAACACTCACACACACTCGCATTTGGTTGAGGCGGATAGATAGCCTGCTAATAACACACACGCACACACACACACACAATGGTGGTCACAGTGGAAATGGGTTATTACCACACCACTAGGACCGTTGCCCAGACCTGCCCGCGTTTGCCATCAGAGATTACACCGTGAACATGTGTGCGTGTGATTTCTGTGTGTTTGTTTGTCTGTGCGGCTGCCATTTCTCGCTGGCCTGCCCGCTGCGATATCTTTGCCTTCGGGGAGACTCTTGCTGCAGTGATCCCTACCCTCCAGAACCACCTGAGCCTTTCCAACAAAAGCCTCCTCCAAACTGTGGACGGTATAATAACAGACAAGAGGCCCTTCATTCCCACAGAAAAGCAGGATGTTCTGCACAGACATGTCTTCATTTATTGTTTTAATACCCTGCAGTATATGAGGTGATTGCATTGTACTGTAACATGTGGCTGTTATATTTATTTAAACACCTTGGGTAACAATCTGTGTCCATTGTTAATCATATTATTGGAGCTGGCTTTATTATTATTGCATTGTCATTTGTTAAACATAATCCCTCCATTCTTTGCATTCCTCTGTGATTGAACCTGAAGCATCTTAAACATTCCTGTTTATTATGAACATTCAAGTGTGAAATTCTCAATATGAAAACAAACTGCTTCTGATTTCTGATTCATTTTTTTTTTTCCCCCAGGGCTTTTTCTGGCAGACATGGTAGGCATTTATATAAATATATAATAAAAAAAAATGTTCCCCGTCTTGCATCCTTTTGTTATTTTGTATTTATTAATACATTTTCTTCATCCTCCTCAGAGCGCGATGCTTTTGACACCCTGTTCGACCACGCTCCAGATAAGCTGAATGTTGTCAAAAAGGTAGCAAGGCTTCACAGCAACATCACAGATTTATCTGTCATCTCTGACACAGTCATGCGGAAGTGTGACATTTTGTAATGAAACAAAGAGACGCTCACACACAATCCTGAACGCTCTGAAACTTTCATATTTTCAGTATCTCAATAATGTGGGATAGTAAACTAGAATATATAAAATGTTGGTATTACTAGACTTTTCTGTCGTCGTACGGTTGGAGCATCCATCCATCCTGGTCACTGTAAAAAAAAAGTGTGACTTAAGTTAATGTCTTTTGTTTTTTTTATTAGATTTTAAAATGTATCTAAAAATGACTTTAAGGATGTCATTCTAGGGAAGTATGAACTTTGACATGAGAAATGAGTAGGTTATATAATAACTTTTAAAGATAACTTCCATCAAAACTCTCAAAAATGTTTGATAGGAGACATGTTTAACTTTTTGTTACATCATCGATCATTTTACTTTCATTTTCTTTGTTTGGGAACTGAGGATGGAATTTGTTTGTTCTTGCTGTTTATAAGATTTAAGCGATTTTAGGGGTTGTTTACATTTAATCTATCAGTGAAATACGAGCTGCTGGCCGACCAGTCAGAGAAACTGGCCCTGTGTTTGTTGTCTCCAGGTGACGCTTTTTCAATAGTTTCAAAAACCAATTCCACAGGATGGTTTTCTATTCTGACTCTATTTTAGTGCAGTTTTGACCCGATTTATATAAATATTAAGCTGACCTTATGGAGCTTGAAGAATCCTGATGTTGTACGAAATTTGGAGAATTAAATGTTATTTTTCTTTATTTCATCACCGTTCTTAATTGTTTTACTTTCCAATTCCAAATTTCAACAAGGTTTAATTTTTTTGCACTCCAAATAATTTTAGTTTAACGTAATGGATATCTGTGTCACCTTTTAATTAGTTAGGGGTGCAATAATTTACAAATCAATGTATTCCAATTACGCTTACTTTATATTGAAAACTACTTTGTTTTTAAATAGTAATATCATTTTTGCCATTATCACTGAACACTTTATTGCTTATATCTATGATTTTTTTTTTTTGTTTCTTTGTTGTGTTTTAGACTTTGATCACTTTTGTGAACAAACACCTAAACAAGCTCAACCTAGAAGTGTCTGAACTGGACACGCAGGTGAGTCACATATCTACCTATTTTAACCTCACAGCTAAAATGTCATTTAAGATTCAGAAATTGACTTGCCTTGTTGACTGGGCTACGTCTAGCTGCTTTGGATCCATCTTTATTTAAAGGGCTCTTTGTCTCATCAACAGCATCCTATGTGGAAGGGTTTACTAGACAAATTAGGACTTTTTCTTTTTTCTCAGAAAATGAAAAGCTTATTTCTTACAACCTTTGTTCCAGTGAAACTCAATCTGTCCAACTCATTACTGTGATGGCCAAACAGTTGACTCGATTTTTTTAAACAATATTATTTTTCCGGTTGGGTCAAATTTGTCTTCGGATGTTTATGCATCTGTTTTTGTTTAGTTTGCAGATGGGGTTTATCTGGTGTTGCTGATGGGTCTGTTGGAAGGATACTTCGTGCCACTCTACAACTTCTTCCTCACACCTGAGAATTTTGACCAAAAGGTACAAAGTCTTGATTGTCTTTCGACTTAAATACCTCAGATGAGCGAGTTGAAGGCATTTAAAAGGTTTAATTTCTGATAGGAAAAGACACTGAGACAATGTAATAGGAGAGCTGATTTTTTATTTTTTTTTTTTTTTTTAATTGCAAGGTTGAAATAATTTACACACTTTTCCTTGCCATCCTTATGTTTAGCTCCCTTCACTGAGTCTCTATAGGATTCAGATCGATAGTCTGACTGGGCTCCTACCAAATCTTAATATTACTCCAAGTCAGAAGATATAATAAAAAAAGATTGCAGTACTTTAGACTGAAATCTGCCAAGGGAATT
This sequence comes from Poeciliopsis turrubarensis, assembly GCA_010277015.1. Lineage (NCBI taxonomy): Eukaryota > Metazoa > Chordata > Actinopteri > Cyprinodontiformes > Poeciliidae > Poeciliopsis > Poeciliopsis turrubarensis. The sequence continues at coordinate 3,135,170 of VMRN01000019.1, forward strand.
ACTATTTTTTTGGCTGAACTGTACGTCTGTTGCATTCCTTTTTTTTTTTTGTTTACAATCATAATCTGATTTAAATGACTGAAAGCATATATGACTTGAAGAGTTACATACATGATTAAATCCTGTTTCTTTAAACTCTGATGCAATGTTAGTTTTGCAGAGTGCTAACCAATCTCTCCTGCCAGACACAAACTTGAAATCTCCCAAAAACAACACTAGCACCACTTTATTCCCTCTGTATTTTGTGAAGTGTTGTTGTCCACTCTGCTGCATTGTTACTTTTTCTTTCTGAGCTCATCTTCATCCTGACCCACAGTTTAAGCAACACTCTTAAATCAATACTCCATTTCGGAGGAGCCTTCTGTGCCCGGAGCCAAGACTCTCCTCTCAATAGCTTGATAAATGTCGCTCGCTCTCCCCGGAGCCCATCCGCCTCAGACGCTGGCCTCTGTAGTACTACGGTATTCTGAACAGGCAATCTGCGGACACCACAGTAGCCTTTTGTTTGGGTTTTAGCCAGCAGCCCCTGCCAAGCTGCGGAGCAGAATGGGCATCGGTGCTACAATGCACACAGCCTTTCCTGGCCCAGAAGAACAGGCACCGGCCCCACAGCATCTGTAATCTCCTATTGCACAGGGAAACAGTGGAGTGGCTCAGGGGCTCGGCTCTGTTTCCGTGTGTGTGTTCGAGGCCTATCAACGATACACCAGGGGTGGGCTGAAAAGTAGCACAAGGCATCAAGAAATCACTCCTGCTCCTGCTCAGTGGATCTCTTCTTCAGGCTCTTCCTTTCTGCTTTTTTGTATTAGATGGGCTTAGGTCACGCTTTTCACACAATAAGCCTTTGTTGGGCAAAGCTTTTAGTACTTCACAGCAGGAAGGGTACACACACCCACACACACACGCACACATACTAAGAGCACACACGCACACACAAATGATGGGCAGGGAATAGAAAACATCTTTCAACTGTTAGCCTCTTCTCGCTGATTGGTCTTTCTCTTCCCCTGCAGTTTTTTTTACCCTCTAGAGATTGCTGTAGAAGTCCTTTTTTTGGTTTCCTGAACACAACTGGATCTCTGCTCATCTGACTCTGTCGGCAACCCTAGAAAAAGGGAGACTAAAGAAAATATCATTCTCATGCTTCAGACATTATAATTATGACATAATTTGCCTGCACGTCACCCAGGGTTCCCAGCCAATCTGAAAAAGGAACTAATTTAATTTCAGTGTTTTTCATGTCCAGGAGCAAATGGGAAAGGACAAAAATAAAGTTGAAACAATTTTTTTTCCCTCATTTGATTTCCTTACCCATTTTGTTAATGTTGTTTTTCCTCTTGTCCTTTTTCCCCTGTTCTCTTTTGTCTTTCCTCCCTCTTGTTTGTACGACTTTCCCTCCTTGTTTCTTTATTGCCTTGGTTCCATCATTGTGCCCTAACTCACTTCGGTCATGTCTTCTTTTCTCAGTTTTCTGCTTTGTTATTACCTCGTTTTCCTCCTTTGCTACTTCCTTCTTTTCTTCTTTGTGCCCTCAGTTTCTTACTTCTTTCCTTCCTCTGTTGTGACCTTGCTTCCTTCCTCCCTTCCTTCCTCTTCTTATTTGCAGACTAATAATTATTAAACAAAGTTAAATTCTACAGTTTTCTACAGATATTATTGTTTTCCTGCAGAAGTTTTATATCCTTTTTACAGTAAAGCATTTGCATTTGTCATGCACTAAAGAATACAATGTAAACAAAGTTTTGCCCTTTTAAAATTGAAATTATAAGTGTCACTGACAGCAATAAATAAAATATATATATTTATACATATGTACAAAGAATAAGTGGGAGTGGTCCAGTTGTTTAGCCATAAGTACAACTTTAAAGGCGAAGGAATCCATTTGTATTTCTCCCTGTAAATAAGTAATAAAATTAAGGCAATTACTTACAAACTACTGCATTTTAAACAGTACTTAGTATTTTTGAGTTCAGTTCAATTTAATTCTTTAGGTTTCATAAATGTTTCTACACAAATAGGACTAAGTGAGAAGTAAGTGACATTGATTTGGTGGCAAGCTCAGCATTAATCAGTGAGCTGTACAACTTATCAAACATTCATTCAGGGGAAAATGTATCAGACCGGCTGTTCATAGAGTAGCTTTCAATAATTTTGAGTGGCCTCGATAAAGAATGGTAAAAAAAAAAAAAAAACAACAAAAAAAATAACCTGGCAATCCAGCAAATGTAGCTGATTCATATTGACACATTTTGTATTTTTTAGGATGATATTTTTAATGCTTTTATTTTCAATAAGTAAATAATGATGACCTCTAAGCTAAATTCACTAAAACAAGGTGTTTATTATATTATTATAGGCTTCACCAGTTACGTGACGTCATAACTGGCTACTGACTCCCCTAGCGATCTATATAGATGGAATCACTGTCTGGACCGTGGACCTTTTTTGATGCTGGTGATGGGGGACATGTGGACATTAATAATTGAAGCTGCTGGCTTTTTTTGTGCTGCTCTTAAAGGCTAAAGTACTTGCAGAGCACAGCTGTGCATGAATAAACCCACCTGAGGTGTGTGTTCCCTTGTTAGAGAGTGTGACGGCATCATCTTTCTCCCTACAGGTTCACAACGTGTCGTTCTCCTTTGAGCTGATGCAGGACGGAGGCCTGGAGCGACCAAAGCCCCGACCCGAGGGTGAGATGCCTGTTCATCACTTTTATGCTTTCCACATTTGCTTTTCTTAAACCGTACCGGGTCCTGAAAAAGGAAACAATGACTGAAACTGTACTTGTCTTAACTGTAAGTAATATCTTTTGCCTAACTTGGATCAAAACATCTAATGTTAAAAGACTTTCTTTAAGCGATGTATTCTATTATAGTCTCTTTTCGTGCATCCATTCTGGCAATTTTTTTTTCTGAAAATCTAGAAAAGAAAGAAATAAAAATGTCTGGAACAGCCGAGCCAAAGTTCAGAATTAAATTGGGATGGAAATCTGTTCGGCTACATGCAGAGTTCTGAACTCATGGAAAGTAAAGTGGGCAGGAACAGAAATCAGGTCAAGATGTGGTCAGACCCCCTACCAAGAGAGATCATCATTTTAAAATGCAGTCAGAAGTATTGCTTTAAGGTTGTGCATGCTTCTGAAACCATGTTTTTGCAGATTTTTCTATTTAGTTTAATTTTTCTTTCTAACAGTTCCTTGCTTGAATTGTGTAAGTTATGCATATGGTTTTACCATATAGTTTTGAAATATTTTAAAGTTGTATTCATTTTTCACATTACAAAAATCATGGACTGGATGGAATATGAATACGTTTCTGGCGTTTATTTGATTATTGCTCTGTTAATGATATTTGTTATCAGCCAGGCTTCGTATTAAGTTTTTCTTTTTGCGAAAGGACAAATTTGCCTGGTTGGTTTTCAGACAACACAAAATGCTTATATTTGGCTAATCTTTAATTCTCTCTTCTCGTTTTCCTCAGATATTGTGAACTGCGACCTTAAATCAACTCTGCGTGTCCTGTATAACCTTTTCTCCAGGTACAGAAACGTGGACTGAGCGTTACACTTCACAAGTGGGAACACGTTATAGCAACCACAACGTTCTTATCAGTGTTTTGTATCCTCTGTGTGTTTTTAATATTTTATTTTTTAACAAATGCATGAATCACATTCAGTCTGCTAGATAAAAGGTCACATAAATCTGTATCTACTTCCACTCCTGCAGAGACGCGCAGCTTTTTTTAAAAAAAATAAAAAATAAATAAAACTTTTTGTGGAAAATTGCAGGCATGATAAAACTTTAGTTAAATCCATTGATGTGTTACCCCAAATAAATATCATGACCACATTTCAGATCATCTTTATATTTTGTCTGAAAAGCAAAAGAAAGAAAAGAACGTTTATGCGTATTTATTGTGCATTTTGATACCCCTTTTCCAGCTGTTAGAAAATGTCCTGCAGGTTTGTTTATGTTCTCATAAGTGCCTTTATTTAAACCTGTGAATACTATCATCTTGATACCGGGAGGAATGTGCTCCAGCTGTCTTAATGCTCCAGATTTCCTTTGCAGACAAAGTAGAACCCTAAAGATTTTTGACCAAAGCTTTGCTGTACTTTCATAATTACATAAAAATTTTGCTAAGCAGCTACTTACCTTTTTGTATTTTATTCCATAAAATTTGTTTTCTTTTTAACTAAGGTGCATAAGCATCTAAAAAACTTTTATACATTATATATATACATATTAATATGTGCATCAGATGTGAAAGACAGCTTTCTGCTAAAGCAGCTAAAGCCAAGCCTATGTCATGGTTTGAACACACTTTCTGTAATGTTTCTGTTTATGCTCTAATGCTCTACATTCAATAAACATTTCAGTGTCTGAACGTGCTTAAACTTTCTGCCCTCAACAGAAATAAAGAGGAATGTGTTTCCAATGAAAATAAAGCAAAAAATAAAAATAAGAATTGGGGTCAAAATGCTTCAAATTTTCCGAGCACAGAACGACAAGAGAACCTCCACAACAATTTTCTTTTCACTAAATTGAGACAGACTGTTAGAGAAGCGGTGTAAAAGCTTTCTGAATTGGAGCTGACCCCATCGCAGACCGAAATAGATAGAGGAGTCACTGAATGGATGAAAAGGTTCATTTCTCCTCACAGATTCCACAATAGCCTTTGAAAAGGTAGGGGGGGAAATGGGTGTGTACGCGCATGTGTTGATGTATTATTGATGATGCCGCCGTGGCATTGCACGGGCCAACGGGAACTGCACAGGCATTCGAATTGAGATTTTTTGAATTCTGTGTTGCTTTTCAATTAATTTGGTGTCCATTGTGTGTCCACTGTATAGCCATTTAAAAAAAAAAAAAAAAAAAAACCCAAATCAAAAATAAACAAAACAAAAGCGAGAAATGCTTTCGGATTGTTGCATTGTGCAGTTGGTAATTTAATTTTCAACTCGGTTTTAAAGGTAGGGCTGAAATGTCTACTTCAGCATCGCTGTGCTGCAAAAACTTCAGCCTTTGTTCCAAGAGAAGTTGAGTGAAATAGCAATATGAACAGAATAAAATTTTAAAACATAGATGGACGTGCAAACATGTCAAGTTGGTGTCATATACTTACCATGACAAAAATGTGAACACCCCATTAGTTCTAGAAATGTTAATTGCAGGTCAAGTTAACTGCAGGTAAACCCAAAATAGCCGAGAAAAATATTGGGATATCCAACGTCGTCTACCAGTCTTTGATATCAACTTAAGGAAAGTTTGATCCACTTCTTGGCTTGTTTCACATTTTCCTCAACCAGCCTCTGATCTTGGGTAGCATTCGTTGTAGATTCTGTGGCGGTGTTGAGCAACGACCAACCAAAACCGTGACGCGTTTCCAGAAGAAACTGGTCCAAACATTCAATCAGCTCTCTGTGTTTTTCTAACGGATCAAAAATATCCTCCCATAGGAGTTTGTAGAAGTTAAACTTGTTTGATCTCCAATTTAAAATGTCCTCACTGAGTTCTCAAGACAACTGTGTAGTGATGGTAGGATACTGACTGCTCGTATCTATTCCACAGAATCTCACTTTAAACCGTTTTCACCTGAATGAATCAGCGTCCAAACAGGCAACCAGATTTCTTACTTTTAGAATTGTAAATAATCTGAAGTTGAATAAAAAAGCAGAGCACACACCACATTCTGTTTTTATTTGCATTTCTGGCAGTACACCTCTAATAATACAATATTACACCCTCAAACCTCTATACTTTTTTTTTTTAGTAAGGAAAGTATTTGTCAGAGTGAGTGTGCATCAAGTGTAGCCTTTGAGCACGTCGAAGAATATACTAAAAGTAACATTATCCTGCGGTGATTTCCATCCCTGATGCTTTCATTTCACAACTGCTGCTAGAGGCTCTGAAAGCATGTTATGATCGCTTCCTCTCCGCTCCGGCTCGCCCAGGGAACAATTGAGCTCCTCTTGTTATTACCCGTTACATTATTGTTATTGCATTATTGTTAACATTGTTGCTCTATGCAATGGAGTCACATGGACACACGCCCACATTCCCCTGAGTGAAGACATCAAGAAACGAAGGCGGACTTCCCCTTTAATGCGGCTCTGAAGTTCTCAGTGCAAAAACAAATAATGTGTGCAACTACAGTCAGCGAAGGTAGTTTCAGAAAGCTCCAATCCAAGGCTGTTACATTTCTTTTTCCCGTGCTACTCTCACAGTGGGAAGCTTTGCTTTGTTGCATTTCTTTTTTTTTTTTTTTACTGCGTATTCATTCTGCCTGGTTCAAATCGCCTATTTAAATTCAAATTCTGCTCCCATGAGAGCTCAGAGTAAGATTTAAATAGAGATCTGCTCTGCAGTGTTGTCAGGGAACAACAATGACTATCTCGGTCTCAAATAAAAGCACTTTTGCTTGTCTGCGCCTGATTGCTCCGTGTTATTGCACGGCAGCTGCTGCCGGTCATTCTAAGCTGGAGAGAAGAGACAGAAGAAAGAGAAGACAGACCATAAAATGAACTGTTAGTCAAAGGATTTACAAAACCCCCAAGTATTTATTTATTTATTTATTTTTACTTTTTGGTCATTTTACACATTTATATGAAGTTCTAATAAAGGCTGGACGTGCTGAAGTTGTTTCATCCATCTTTACTGAAGTAAACCAGGGAACTGTTTCCAGGGAAACTTTTTAAATGCAGTATAAGATTGATACTTTAAAGTTCTGAACACATATTTTAACACGTGTACCATGTATAGTATCTTGGTTGCTGTGGCTTTACTTCTCTTGGTAATTAAGTATTTTTGATAGATTGTGGAGACAAGCAGTCACAAGATTCATTAAATGCTCAAATCACACATATATTTTGATTTAATTGTGTTCTTTTTTCTTGTACAACACCATATGTTCATTGAATTCAACCCTGATCCCAATTGGTCCAGGTGAGTAGTTTTGAACGTGACAAATTATGACCCTGATCAAACCCCCCAAAAGTCGTATTTACTGAATATTTTCTGGAGTCGCAACCTATTTCCCTAAAAAAAAAAAAAAAAAGAAAAGGAAAAAAAAAAGCTATGCTTGGGGGAAAAAAAGAAGGAAAATAAAAAGTTATTTAAATCATTAGATGTTCTGATGTAAAAAAAAAAAAAAAAAAAGTTTCAAACCTAAACCTAAACACACTTCACACCTAGGTCAAAAAAAGTGCTTTATAGCCCATTAATAAAGTGTCTTGTGTATTCATTTGCACTGTACTGACATATGTTGTTTCATTCGTCTGACGTTCCCTCTGAGCAGCTCATTAATCGTGCATAAGAATCACTTCCTGTTTCTTCTCACTTTTGCTACATATTTTGTCTTCTGTGATCAGGATACAAACTACAAATGACTAAGTCTCAGAGCCCTGCTTTAGAAAATATAAAACCAAACATAAACTTTGTTTTCATTTAAAATATGATTCTTTTCTGTAGTATTCCCCTTTGAGCAAAACAAAGCAAAAACTAAAAAGCACAAGATAATCAAACCTGTACTAAATTGACCAAAGCAGAGGTTGACCTCTGACTTCTTGATGAGCTCAATTAAACAGTCCGTTGCCTTTAAGGCAATCGATAAATCATCATGTTGATATATTAGTGGAAATTAAATCAAAGTTCTGACTATAAAGCCTGCGGATGTTTTGCTGGTGCTGAGTGCAGCTTTCAGGGTTTGTGTCTGTGTTTTTATGCTCTGACTTGTCTTGTTTTCTCTTCCTTGTTCAAAGCTCACTCTGGGTGAATATCTGCAGCTGCTTGACGATATCACATTGTTTTGAGAAGAGACAGAGACTCGAGAAGGCGGAGGCATTATCAAATGAGACTCCTACAGCTCTGTAGTTCCCATTATGTCTGTCTCTGTGTGTCAGCACATCCTCACTCTTCTCTTAGAGTGAAGGACTCTTACTGAGAGAGCTCTTGGAAATCATGATAAAGGTCAGCGGATTGAATAGTTGCTTTTGTTCACAAAAAAAAATTATATGAACAATTATACAACGCAACAGGGTCACACTAAATGATTGTCTAAAGGGGATGACGCACCGAGGAAGGTGGGATCTTTTTATACTCTATAATAAACGGGATATTTTGTTTATCTTATGAAATGTTGTGGGGTTTTTTTTTTTTTGTCTTTACATAGACCAAATCATTTTTCAATAATACTAGATTCAGTATTTTTCCACACTCAAATTTGTTTTTGTAATTTTTATTTATACGACCTATTGATTTAATTCGAAGGCTTGTCTTTAAGAATGGGACAAATACAGTGCTGTATTATCCCCTTACATTTGTTTGTTTCAGACCATGAAATAAATTATAAGAGAGGATAATAATAACCTGAGTAAATACAAAAGCCATTTTAAATGATGTTTCATTCATATAATAGAAAAACTAGTATCTAAACCAGCCTGGGCCTATGTGACAAAGTAATTGTCCCTCAACTTCATTACGTGTTTGTGTCGCCCTTGGAGGTAGAAGCTGCCATCAGTAATTGGTCTTTATCATCACTGAAGGACTTTTATCCTGGCGAAATAAAAGCTAAATAAAATCTAAAACACGTTTAAAGCCCGTGTTTGTGAATTGAGAAATGTTTTTACTGATCTGATGTAATATTCTAATCATAAGTGTGTTTTCGAAAGGCGTAGACAAAACATTCATCATAATTAACAGCAACAAAAGACGTCAGTGTACAAAATGTTATTCACTCATTGGATTGAGCTGTTAAAATATAATGAATGTAATCAATAGTATTTGAATGTACCTGTATGTCTTCAGATCGCTATTCACAATTACAAATAAACAAATCTCAGTTTGCTTTGAGAACATGCAAAGATTCGTTCGACAAGCTGTGCATGTCACAATACGACGGTGAGCAGAAAACTTTCAGAAACTGTTAGAAACCTTCCAGCAATTCAAACAATTTGGTTATATACTGACATGTCAATGTGAAGACAACATTTCACACGTTTAGAACAGATCATGTAAAAAAAAAAACAAACATTTTATCAGTTCTTGGGTCTTTCTCTGTGGAGCATTTGTCCAGCTCTCATTTGTCCTGTCAGGTTCCTGATTCAAATCCTGTCTCTGACCACTTATCACAATGATAACGCAACATAATGACACAAAGGTAAAACTGATTCGATCAGCATTTTCTTTTTTTTTTTTTTACTCTGGAGGCTCCAGAGGAGTAAAGATGCTTGGAAGCTCTTGAGTCGTTCATTCTTCCTGTCCTCTCCTCTGAGCGGTGGGATCAATGCCAATCATGGAGACGGAGTCCCTTCCGCTCAGTCCTGCTGCTGCTATCTTTCATGTCTTCTTGTCTGTCTGTGCAGACGAGTCAGATAAATGTCAAACATTCAATAGGAGCCAGTTCTTCTACCTGCTCGACTGAAGCGAAGTCTTTCAAAAACACACAAAGGAAGCAGGAGACTTAGTCTTCCTGCAAGCTTGTGTTTGCACTGACATTGCATTCCACACTCCCTCCCTCCAAGTCATACTGCTAAAATTTTGCTGTCTTTATTATGTGAGGATTTAAGTCCCTGTGAGCAGGTAGCCAGCTTCTCATTGACGCTCCGAAAGTGTCAAAACAAGACACATGGAAAAGAAGTGGAGAAAGTAACACCAAATGTACAGAAATTGATGTTCTCAAGGAAGAGGAGCTTTAGGGTAAGGTTGGGGTCGGTAAACTGATTTTATACAAAAACATGAAATTACCCTGCATCTCTGAATAGTCACACAGTTTCAAGGATGAAGAAAGGGAGCATTTCAAGGGAAGTGATCAGAGTGTTTGGAAAATCTCGTGTAATTACAAGGTGCATGAATGCCTTGTGTGTGCCGTGGATGTATTCACCCAGGTCTTTAGAAGAAGGCGACATAAAACAGAACTTACACACGTACAAAAGGCGCACTCTACTGAAGGTTAAATGAAACTTACACAAACTCTCCAGACGGCTATTACCGACATGTGAAGGTAGGCGGCTGAGTTCCAGCCACGCAGCTCAAGGCCAAACGCGTCATTATGAAGCTGAATGCGGCCGTGCTCCAGGATTTTTATGCCCGAGACTCGTTTCATTCAAGGGAATGAATTCCATCAGGTGAAAACTTAATTAATTTTTGCGCTGAAGTACTGCCTTTATTTCAGGTGGATTATCCATTCACCGTGGCATCCAGCTCTGACAGCAAAGTGTCAAGGTTTGGCTTTGTTTCTTTTTTTTCCGTTTTTAATTGGTTTTTCTGTTTGTGTTAATGGCATACTTATGTTGTTAAAATACAACAATTTTCCACTTGCTTTCACCTGGATTCTGTCTCCGTGAAAACCACAAAGGAAATGACGGCCGGTTTTTCTGTCGCTGTCAAACAGAGTTGGGGAAACCTTTTCGTTTAGTAAAAAAAAAAAAGAATAAATAAAATAAATAAAAAAAATCTGCTTTTGAAGTTGCAAAGGACACAAACAGAGAAAGGTTAGCACAAGACTCGTGGTGCTGAGGATGATTTAATTAAGAAAAATGTGGAGCTCAAAGGACAAAAGTGAGAAGAGCAGAATATTCTAGCAATCAAAATTAATGCTTAAACCGAGGAGGTGTGATTAGTAACACGGAAACCGGGTGAGCAAAATTAAGGGAATGACAAACAGTTGAGTGAGGGTGAAAATCAAGACAGGAAGCACAGAGGGAGCAGAACCAAAACACAAATATTTACAAACCAAAGAGGGAAAAAACTGAAAGCCTGTGCTGCACGAACATAGAAATGAGCTCTTTTAAATGAGGCTGCAAAAAGAAAGTTCTTGCTGGCAAAGGCTTAATACTTCACCACGTCTTTCCTACTGCAGCAACTAACTTCTTATTTCTCAGACGCCTCACAAGACAGAAGGTTTTCTCAGACTCACACACAAGTTGCACTATGTAAGTGTCGACTTGATATGAGGAAGACGATCCCTGAGGGAACCATGAGTAGAAGACAACTTAATATATACCTCATATATATTATATGTGTAATCGTTCTGAACTGATTCATGTGCATCACTGACAGGTTGAAAAACTCAGAGATGTCGTCATAATAATCTTTAAGGAAAAACGTGCTGATTATCTAGCCTAGATCTGTGTAAATCTGTTTTATTTTTATCCAGCAGGTTGGCGCCGGGTCTGCAAAGTCACACGGTTGTTGGCACTGTTGCTTTGCAGCAAGAAGATCCTGGGTTCAGATCCTGACCTGGGGCCTTTCTGCATGGAGTTTGCATGTTCTGCCCATGTGTTGGATTTCTCTAGGTACTCTGGCTTCCTGCCACAGTCCAATGACATGACTGGTATGTCAATTAAAAAATAAAATAAAAATGTCTTTGTTCTTGTGTGTTTCATGCTTCTCTTTCAATCAATACTTTTTTTGTTTTCAAAAGCTTATTTCTCGCTCTATTTGTTCTCTCGTTTCTAGTATTTTCATTGTTCCCCCCAGACTCCATGTGCTCTGTCTTTATTTATTATCCAACTGTCTGGAGTCTGCTTGGAAGCCAAACCTACTATTAATCCAAAAAAAAATAAAATAAATAAATAAATAAAAAAATTTGCTAAGACTGTTTGGAATCACATATCATCACAGACAATGAATCTATAGACAGTGAATTTATATCAAAGGGTTGTAAAAGTGCAAACTAACGCATAATCTGCATGAAGCTTTCTTCTCTCTGAGAGCTCCTTTTCTTACCCAGATTAGTCAGATATGTAATGACCAAAACTGTGGTCAAACTGTCATTAAATACAAAACCAGAACTTTTAAAAACATACTCTCATTGAGGCAAAAAAAAAAAGAAAAAAAAAAAAAAAAAGGTGAACACCTACTTGTTCCTTCTTGAGAATGTTATCCTTAAATAAAGTTCGTCTCAGCGGTGCTTTTATAACAGAGGTAAAACAGCTGGAACATTTTAGCTGCACGTCATTCCAGATCCCACAAACAGAAACAAACACGACGGGCTTCCTGTCAGGAAGTGACGAGGCTTGCTCAGGATTTGTCATCCTGGTAGTAAAATTCTTCTTCAACCACAGTGACGCTCTGCTCACTGCACCAAGCAGAGCCAGTTGCTAAAATGGGGATTGCGACTCTCTGCTCACGCTGAAAGTTAAAACATTACAATAATATACTTGTATGCAGTGTCTATAATAATTTTGCTTAAGTTGTAAGTATTAAATTTCCTGATTAAATACATACACTGTATAGCTTTTTTTTTTTTTTTTTAATCTAGTCTATGTTGCTTGAAAACCACAAAGTGCTATCAATAAAGTTTCCAAATGACAAATATTGTGTTGACCAACCACTAGTGTTTTTAGTTTTGCTTTCATGAATATAAAAATGGTTTTATATCGGTTTAGTGGCCCACAGGTACCTTCAACAACAGTTTATCGTTGTGGACTGTTTTGTAAAAAGTTTGAACACCACTGAGTTATTGTGACCGGGCATCTCCCTCTAGTGTGCACAATGCAAACACAGGCCAAGAGTGACTAACAGTGAAGTCGGAAAGCTTTCTAAAGGACAAAGCAGACTTGTGGAGTGCAGCAGCTATGGGAATTCTGACTGATTTCCTCTGCATTTTCCAGTAATGTCAAATGAAAAAGCAGACAGTTTGAGGTTCTGCCTTGAAACGCATCTAAAGCTGTGTCTCAGCTTCTGATGACTTTGTGTCAGAAGCTTATCATCATCTGGGCCTTGTCAACTTGTTTATCGTTAGTTAATGTTTTGTTTTCGACTGCATCTACATCCATTGATATTTTTTTCTTCTTTCTTTATGTTTGGAATAAGTTACAGATTTTTTTTTTTTTCTTTTGTGGATCAGGTTTTATCAACAGTGAACGTTGGGCAAAAATAAATGCAAGAGCCACCACTGTACCCACCCAACCACAAGGTGGCTCTTGCAGATATTTAGACTAAATCTTTATCCTAGTAAGAAAACAACAGGTAAAATTATAGGCTAAGGTTAAAAGGTTAACTTTCCCACTGGTTTCTTTCAACAAGTTCAGATCAGAGCAAACTGACCACTGATGGTTGAACCTCCAAAACTGTGAGAGTCAGATGGCTTTTCTTTTGCTTCGGTGTGCAAAGGATCTCCCAGGAAGAGAGTGTCAGATTCCTGGCATCCCTGGCGTTAATAAAACATCGGGACACCAGGTGAGGTCAGAGCTGAGGTCAGACCGTTGACCCCAAGGTCACCGAGCTGAATGTTTTACTGGCAGGCGCCGTGTTTGCATTGCTCCAAGTCTGAGGTTGAGAGCCGCTTCGCTCGGCCAACAACCGCACGGTCCACGCGTGAATCAGCTGTTTGTATTCGTCTGGAAGAATTTCATCTTACTCATGCAAACACTGACACGCTGCCGTGTGGAATGCCTTTCCTGCCGTCAGGCCCGGCTCGGCGGCGGTGTCGGGTTGCAGGAGATGTTCCAGGGGATGCGACTCCGGCATATCTGTGTTTGTTTTAAGTCACAGCCCCTCCCTCTGAGGAGATGACAGTCCAGAACAGCCAGAGGGGGTGAAACCTGATATAGGCAGAGCTTAGTAGTAAACAACAACTCCTTTATGAGGCAGAGGCGGCCGCCTGCTGCATTCAAAGATCTGAGGGAGAGGGACACAAAGCCGCCACCACCCACCCAAACATACACACACACACACACGCACACACACACACACACACACATCAGCCCTGGGGGGTGCATTCGGGGCAGTCTGTGGGTGTGGGGGAGCTGACGCTGTTAGTTTAATCTCACTGTTTGTTAAATTAAAGTCTGACTCCTCTGAGCAGACTTAAACCCTTGACTCATTCTGTCTGAACTGAAAACAAACCAACTCGAAGGAATATCAACATTGTGTGAGGCTTTCATTTGTTAGTTTTGGGTTGGATCGTAAATCTGACGCACCTCACCGAGTTTTGCCTAAAGTGCAGCGCGAATGCAATCAGTCGTCCATCGTCTTTTTCCGTTTTACTTGCATCGAGTCAGAGTTTGTTACGGTCATCGGCTGGTCTTAATGAGATGTTCTTTAGGTCTACTGTAGGTCTTTCGCTGTGTTAAAGGAAAGTTTTGTTTGTTAATTCACTCAATTTCTAATCTTTGAGAAATGCCAAAGGTAACACACTGTCACAGCCAGAAACTATTAACTGGGAACTTGCTGTAAATGATCAACTGGTGGATGGTGAACGTCTCAGGTCCTGGGTTTGTTCTGTGTTGTTCTTCCTTTTCCTTCCTCAATTTCTTAAAGGCAAAGATTTCAGGCAGTTTGTCCACTAGAGATAGATTTGTAGGCCAGACACTTCTTCCTCCATTTATTCACTTTACATTTTTTGCTTTAAAATGTGTGGTTTTGGTCAGACATGGGCAGAACTAAAGCAAAATGCTTAAAAATAAACAACTTATGAAATAGTCTGCTTCGAGAAGACTTAGTTAGAAGGTTTTGTCCAAAGGATATAAATTCAAACTCTTTACCTCAAGTATAGCATGGCATAAAGTATTGGGATGCCAGTTTCCCTGTTGCATAGAAAATTGAAAAGGAATTTGTCAAAATTAGATTTTTTTCCCCCCCCAGAATTAAACAAATGAAAGCGTTCAATACTTGCTTAGACGTAAGACCATTTTTAAGTCTAAATGACTTATAATTGTGAGTTAGCAAACAAATAGAATAATTTAATTTCTGAAGACGGAAATATATACCTAATATATTTACGAATAAAGTTAAGGTGCTTTAAAATTATTCCTAAATTTAGTCGTAACAAGAACCTTTAAATGAAAATTGGTACTACACCTGAAATACGAGAACTAGTCAAAGTCCAAAGAATATTTTCGGAAGACACTAGGAAACTGAAAAACATTGAGTGGTAATTTTATTGTGTTGCTCATAACATGTCTTTTTGCACTAATAAAACTAACTGAGTAGTATGGCAGTGGCGGCGTCATGCTGAGGGATGTTTTTTTTTTTCTTTTCTCTCTAGTAGTGTAACAAACAAGCAAACACTTTCCTGCTGAAATTAACAACTTATTGGGCAAAATTAAGGGTCAGAAACAGTTTTAAAGTGGTTTTCTGAAACCTAGAGAGCAAATGATCAAGACCATTCTAACAGATCACAGAAAACTTGTCAAGTTGAGGGACAAGGTAGTTATTCATTTAAGCACTGGCTTTACTTTGTCCACACCTGAATCTAAACAGGCCTGAAGCATGCGGTCTGTCTGCACAAATACACACAATTTTATAAGTCGTGGTATAATTGGTTAAAGTGCTTCTAAAAGTTTCCAAATGAACTCGTCCAAAGCTGCTGCCAGCAGCCTTCTTTGAGCTTCATCCTATCAGTTTGGTCGTCAGCCGAGCAGAACAGACCCTGTTTTTATCTGCCTCCCTCCTCCTCTTCCTCCTCCTCCTCTTCCTCCTCCTCTTCCTCCTCCTCTTTCTCCTCCTCCTCCTCCTCCTCCAGCTCAGCTGAACAGAGTTTGGGCGCTGCACTCTTTTCTTTTGTTGTTGAACGCAGCCCTTACAGTCCGCTCCCTCCCTCCCTCCCTTCCTCTCTTTCCTTTATTTTTTTTTCCACCCATCCTCCCATCGCTCACTCACTCACTCACTCACTCACTCACTCGCTCCGTTTCATCCAGGGTGACGCCAGTCCCTCTCACCCCGCCCCGTTCAACTCAGTCCGCTGCGTTCATTTCATTCCTGCTCCCATTCCGCGCATATTTCGCATCCTTGGAGAGACGCTGCGCATTTTACGCACTCAGCGCGCCCCGATCCTCCGTCAAGGCGAAGCCGAGGGCGGACTCCGGAGTTGGCCGAGCGCTTCCCGGTTCCGCGGCGGCTCCGATCCGATGGGAAAGTGTGGGAATTAAAAGGAGGAAAAAGCGGCGTTTGGATCGAGGTAAGTTCCCGAGGAGGAGTCCCCCCCCACGCCCCCCCTCAGCCCCTCACCCCTCCCCTACCTCCCACCCCAGCTCCTCCACTTCATCCCCTCCACCACCTCCTCCTCTTCAGCCTGCGCGTCTCAAATCCCCCGGACGTTTCGCGTGTTTCTTTAAAAAAATAAATAAATCAATAGAGTAGTTTGAGCCAAATGGGAAGAAACATCTCAACATGTGGATGTTGAACAAGTCTAACAGGCTGATTATCCCTGAACCGCGTAGAGCTTCTCAGCCGCTGTCGCTTCCACTCCAGTTTTATTATTTCCCCTTTTCGACACCGAGACCCCCCCCCCAAAAAAAAACAAAAACCCAAAACATCTCGCTCTTTTGACACTTTCTTTTTCCCCCTTTTCTCCTTGTTCTGGTGCGTTTCGCGCGGTAGAGCTGAGCCCACGGGTGTCCGTAAATGGAGCAGCGTGTTGGAGAAGAGAAGCTTTCCGCTCGCAGAGCTGGGAGGCAGCTTAACAAAGCTGGGAGTGAATGGGGGACTTGTTGCATCGGCGGGGTTTTCTCTCTCCCTACACAGCCAGGCAGCCAGGCAGGCAGGCAGGCAGGCAGGCCCCACTCAGGGAAACAGGCCACAGGCTGATAACAGCTCGTGTTTACCCAGTGGACGCAGCACATCATCTGCTTCAGGAAAACACCAACATACAGGCTTTTGAAATCAGGGAGGGGAACAAACCCCCCTCAGATTTTTTTTTGGACTTAAAACAAATTTCTGTTTTTCTTTTTGTTCACGCCGACACAGCTTCTTCGCTCTGCTGTGTGTGACATGCTGCTGATCTGATGTGTTTGTGTCTTGTTTTCCTTTTCTGTCATTATCAGCGTTGGTGGAGACTTTTCTCAGGACATCCTTCAAACCCCCTTCACTCTTGTGTTTTAAATATTGATTAAAGGGCTGCTCTCGGCCCCTTTCATAGCCTGAGATCTGTGGCAGGGCAGGCCAAACCACAATGTAATTATTGGAGGAAAATTACAGCCCTTAAGGATGAAACAGGGCAGATGCACTTCTTCTGGAACAGTGAGCCGTTTGTCAGATGTTTGGGAGTGGGAGGTGTGTGTGGAACACACATATATATATATATGAAAAGTCAGAGAAGAAGAGTTGGTGCCTGTTTGTTGATATTTTTTGTTGTTGTGGTGTTTAGATGGTAACGAGGAGGTGCAAGCTGAGAAAACAGACTGAATCCATGCATTTTCTCTGTTGGTTTGAAATGCTGAAAAAAGTGCAGACTTATTGAACTGCAATATTTCAGTCATGCAAGTTGTTTTTGTAAAAAAAAAAATCATAAAAAAAAAATCATGATTTTCTGTCTGATGCTGATTTTAAAACAAAAATATTTGTGACGCGGTCTGACAGTTTTATGCTTGAAAAGTTCTGATACGCGATTGGAAGACATCAAACTGTGCACAGCACCAATCGACGGCGATTTCCAGACGTCTTTGAGGTCAGACCTGCCAATTTCGAACTGCTCCATTTTTCTTTCTCTTCTATGATTTAGAAAAGAGAAAAAAAAAAAAAGTTTTCAAGCACCTCCGTAGAGATAGTAGTTTTCAACCCGACAATAATTAAGGGATCGGTGATGCCAGGTCAAACACCGGAAAGTCACTTTATTTTTATACTTTTGCCTCAAAATGCACCAAAGCTAAGAACTGCTGCCATTTTCTGGTCAGTGAAAGCATCGTTCTTAAGCCCGGCCACTTCGTTTGAGTAAAACAATAACCGGCTAAACTTCATTGACATTTGTTTTTGTTTGTGGATGGAGATAATCTTGATTCCTTCAGTTTCTGTGGGAATCAGAGCTTCTATCTTGATCAAAAAACCTGCAACATTTGACTTTTATAAAGTGAGCTGCTCCTGAAACTTTTCGAAGGAACTCTGGACCCTCAGAATGCGACCTATGTTGTAGCATGGTGGTGGTATGTCATGCTCCGTGATGCATTCCCACCACAGCATGGAGGTTTGGAGGTAAATATTTTTGAGCTGATCTCAGAAATCTGATTGGTTCGTCTATAGAGTTAGTTTGATTGCTTGGTTTTAACGTTATTATGACGTGTGTATGGAAGTAATGCCCAGGTGTAAGTTGAGGGAAGTGATTCATGTGGCAAGATATTTTTTATTTCAGTTAAAAATGTAGAATTGATCAGTTTTTAAACTGCAAATATTTTTGTTTTAGGAAGACAAAAATATAATTTGTTTGCAACAATAGATGCTCAAATTATCCAGAGATGGACATATAACAATTTATCTGTCAGATGCTAAGTTGCAGTTTTCTGGAATCATAGAGTTGCCTATTCTGAATCCGAATATAGTACATTAAGGATTATTAACTAGGGATTATGAAGGAAAAAGCCTCCAATGGATTCTTTGACAGAAGTAGTATTTTTGAATCATACAGAAAAGAAGAAGTTAAAATATAATTTTGACTACAGATTTTTTTTTTCTGTTTAAAATTAAAACTGATATGCTTAGAGAGCGAGTATTGTGTGCATTTAGTTCATAGACTGTTTTTTTTTCTTTTAATTGAGATGCACCAATCCACCAACCTGACATTGGAATTTGCCAGGTGATGATAGGTGATGGACAGGTCAGATACTTAAAAAAAAAAATGTCTTTGCTTCTAATTTACGAAATGCAACACCTGTAATCTCCCATAAATTCAGTTAACAAATGCACCAACGAACAGCATGTGTCACATTTAAAAAACCCCCCAAAAACATCAGACAAAGGTCGAGAACGTACGCTTTGATGAATAAGTAAATCGTCATTATCGCCATCAAGAAACTTTTCACACATATTTCTAAATCTGCTCAAGTTCTTGACTCTTCTCGGATGGTGGCATCTCTTGAAAGATCATACTCACAGGTTTAGTTTCTTTTCTTTATTTTTTGTCAATAAATGAAAAGCTGTGACTATCCTGAAAGTGTAACAGAGAAAGCAGAGGGCGTTTGTGTGTCGGTCATTGTGTTTAAGCCTGCTTTGTCAGTCACTCTGGGCAAACAGTCTCCACTTTCCTCCCCCACCGTCCCTCTTCCCCCTCAGTGCCTCTCCTTCTCCTCTCCAGTTCGTTGACATCTGTTTTGAGAGCTCCATGCACCTGTAGAAATCGAGGAAGTGTGTGTGCGTGCGCGTGTGCGTGTGTGTGTGTGTGTATGTTGAGGACAGAGAGAGAGAGAGAGAGAGAGGGAGGGAGGAGCAAAATGCAAATCCGTGGATTTGTTCTGGGTCCGAGCAACGCAGACCGACTGACTAACGACCATTTGGTGTGTGTGGTGTGTGTGTGTGTGTGCGTGTGCGTGCGCGCGTGTGTGTGTGTTTGCCTCTTGCCGTCCAGGCCTCTATTGTTGCAGCAGCAGCAACAGGCGTCGCTGGCTGAGGACGCACCATATGTTCTCTGTGTGCTTTAGTCACAAACCGCTCACGTTTATGTGTGTGTTCATCTTTTCCACCAATGCTGCTGCAATATGGTGGAGTTTGGAGCCGACGGGCAGCTCGCAGCCTCCTTCCTCCTCCTTCCTCCTCCTCCTTGTTGCCTCATCTGTCGTCTCATTTCTCGGCACAAAATCCGCCACACAGATTTTTTTTTTCTTATGGGCCGGGATTAAGGAGGAAAATCTTCCCGGCACGAAATGAAAGTCTTGTGACGTTGTGCTTTGTTTTAATTCTGACGATGTTTTGAATTTTCTAAGCAGAATGTTTTTAGGGCAGTGTGTCTAGTCAATGGGATGAATCAACAGGTGATACTCTAAATCCCGCCGGCAGCCAATTGGAGATTTTCCCTTCTTATCCTTGCTTTACCCTCTGCCCTTAAAGCGCTCCTCAGATTTTAACACCTGGCAGGACACACCAGGATAAATTTATTCAGGCACAGCAAAAAAAAAAAAAAACTGAAAGCAGGGTGATAAGGTGGGGTGAGAGACTGAGTTCCAGTGTAATGAAATTTGGGGAGCGGAGACGGTTTATTAGAGCAACAATGCTGAGTGTTTTTGTGTTTAGGGGCGAAGCAGTTAGGTGGGGTAAGGGAGGTTGAAGCAGGGGTGGGGGGCAGGCTTTGTTTAGAGGACTGGGGGAACAATGGGCATCCTCCTGGGTGGGGTGTGGGAGTGTGTGTGGGGATGGGTGGGTAGGGGGTTGCTGCTGGTTTCTGGCTGCAGGAGGCCAGTAGATCCAGTGCTGGCTTGTCTGACCAGCTGGATGCCCTCCTCACTTTCAAGCTCATAGTAATGCTGAGCAGGTTCAGACACCGAGGTTTACAAAAGTTTTAAAGAGTTTTGGGTTGAAAACTGTTCTCTCTATTTGTTTAAGTCTTTTTAGTAAACGACGGCAGAAAGTACCGGAGTGGTCACACTTTTCTGTGCTTGTATGTGTCGCCGTAGCATCTCCCCCACCTGTTGCTGCAGACTGCCAGCTGGCTGAAAGAAGGCTCCAACACGTTTTTGAAATGGCAATATTATGTACAGCTGTATATATCAAACTTGATTAAAAAAAAAAGACTTTGTAGTTTGATGCCTTGAAATCTGGACTTTCTCTCTTTAAGTGGCTCCTGCTCTTTCAGACACCAACCTTTCAGCGTAACAATGCTTCTCTTTTTGCCGTTTATTCCTGTAAACAGCAAAATTGGAGATATTGACTGAGACGTAATTCGTAAGACAAGCTCAGCAGTCTGGCAGTTCCACCTGCTAATTGCTGCTGACGCTAGTCTGAAGGAGCTGAGTGGGTGAGTCGGGGCAATGAAGACACCTTCAAAAATGTGTTTTCACTCGTACTGCTGAGCAGTTTTCTGACATAGTTTCTCAGTCAGAAGAAGTAGCAGACTTTTTTCTAAAATTAGGCAGCTTTTGTCTTTCAACGGTTTTTAGATGCATAGTTTTGAGAGATTAATCGTCTCTTGTCCAGTGTGAGACAAAAAGGTTGCAGTGCATCGGAAAAGTGGGCTTCAATGTCTCACCTGTGGCTTGTAAATGTGGTCATTTGTCCTGGTCTGTGTGGGTCAATAGGGTCCATGGAGAGGTCAGCTCTGTGCAAACATTTTAACAGGAGGGAAAAAAAAAAGGTAAACTACAGCTGAGATGAGAAGAAGGAAAACATACATAAAGCAGTATTGTGGGAGGAGATTTACTGTTTGCTGGTTCAGAGCACATCTGACCTCTGAACCAGCAAATTCCTCCAATTTTAAAGGAACCTTTTGATTAATTCACTTATTACACATATATATCTCTTAATAATAATACTTTCTTTTTTTAATCTGCTGCTGGTGATGAACAGTAACATACGACTCACAATACTCACAACTAAAGCTTCTGATTATATTACTATGAGTAAGTAGCCATAATTACTGTCAGATTTTTATGTATCTTCAGTGTTTTTATTTATTTGTGTGACTAATGTGATGGTAAAAGTGGAAAAAAAAAAATCAAATGTTCAACTAGTTTAACCCTTTTTAAAACATAATAATGACCAAAAAAAAAAAAAAAAAAAAGGAGATGGAGGATGGGACAACATCCTATCCTTTCTGCCTTCTTTTCAGCTAAGCGAATGGATCCAACCCCCAACCTCACCACCACCTTACTCCATAGGAAGCCTGAATCAACCCTGGTGTTTCCTGAGCACAGCAGGAAGTGAACAGGAAGCCTTGATTCAGACTAATTCTTGTGTACTTTCCCGGTTGGAGGAATTGACATGATAAACACGGTGCCGAGAGGGACAACAGCTTCACTCCGCCCTCCGATGCTCTCACAGCAGACCAAGTCTTCCCTGCTGCCGCCCTGCTCACCGCCTCGGCTTTTGTGCAGTCGGGCACCGATTGCTCTCTGTTGGTTAACTTGATGCACGGTGGACATTTTTGGCATCTCTTGTCTTTTCCTGGAATCGCTTCCTTGCAAACCGTCTTCTGTTGATGTCATTAGCGTGAGCGGCTCAGGATTGAGACAGGAAATGAAACAAAAAAAAAAAAAAAAGAAATGTGATCCTCCATTAGAGGCACCGGGACTGTTTAAGTTTTAAGAGGAAGTAACATGTTTAATCGGTCTTCATAAATAAAAAGGAGCTTTTAGCAATTGAATGTGCTTTTCCGGTCTTGCTGATGGAGCTAAAGCTTATCAGTTTCTAAACTGTAGCTCTGGTGATTTTTACATTTTTTTTTTTCATTTAAAAGTACAAACACACTTCCGTTAAATGATTGTTTATGATTAAACATGGTCCTCGAAGACTTGGAACTAGTTTTAGAAGTAAGTCGGGAATGGTAGCTTTCCGGCAATAGAGCGGGCGGATCTTGAGACATTTCCTTCTTTTTCAAATTGACAAAGAACAAAAAGAAGAAGATTGGGCATGATTGGGCAATAAAACGTACGTAAAATGGAGAGAGGGAGCAACACAAAGAAATGAAACATAAATGATGAGGGAAGGTGCAACAGATCAATTTTTAGCAGATTGCGTGAAAATCAGACTTTGATGCTGCTCAAAGTGCAACACAGTGAGTCAGGAGCTAAATCAGCTGTGGTGGGAAACTATTAAAGAATCCGCTTCTCCTGCTAACAGACGCTATTCATCTTTTTCAGCAGAAAATATTTCAGTCCATCAAATTAGTGATGAGGATTCTGCCTGAGTTATGGAAGCTTATTATGAAATCCTGGAAAGATGATATTTCCTCATCTTTTTTTTTTTTCCTTTTCTGTTTCAAGGGCTGAGATTAGTGAACTTAATGAGGTTCTGTTGCCCAGTCAGGAACATTTCACGATCAAGTGGCCACTTTGACGTCCCATGTTTATTTTTAAAACGGGTCAATTAACACAACCAGATTAAATCAACTCATTTAGCTCGGCCTTCAGAAGGTATAAAATAATCAACTCTTTCTTCTGCTTGTTGTTATTAAGCTTCATCAAGTTGCCTTTTTGTTTGTTTCAGGTGTTCCCCTTTTACTGTGAAAGTCCTGGGCAGATAATTCATTCTAGTGATTGATTTTTGCTTGTGTCAGCTAAATCAGATTCTTAAAAATGTATTTTATTTGGATTTTTTTTTTTTTTATTTCCACTAAGATGGATCCATTATATTGTGTGTCCTCGTATTTGTAGAAAGACAGCGCGCAGCAACAGGAGGAGCAGAGAAAACTTCAGTCACTCTGACACGTTCTCAGATTTTTCATGATTAAAATTACTTTCCCGTTTTAGCCCAAGTGCAAAGAGGAAACATCCCAGCTGTAGAGGCACCAGTGGTGTCTCTGCTCGTCTCAGAATTATATCACTTATATATAACTCATCTGAATGAAATGAAAAGACATCGGACATGTGCCACTGATTTCAAAAACATCATTTAATCATGAAATCCGTCATTTGCATGTAGGCTGAAAGATCTTTTTGACATAGGCATGCCTTTTTTTGGCACAACAAAGATAATTTAGAATATAAAATAATCCGTCAACGTGTTTTCTTTTAATCTTTCAGATTTTTGCTGAACTGTAGTGAAAAACAGGATGTTTGTTCTTGTGTTTAAAAACATTTCGATGCATTTAATTTACAGAAAGAGAAAAAAAAAACAACTTTCCAGTGTTTGACCCATCGATCCCAGTTTGATGGATAACTGATTAACTTGGATCACTGACCGATTGGGTACGGAGGCATAATCTGCTTGGTCAGAGATGTGGTGGCGTGTGGAAAGGATGATATCAATAAAAATTAGAACTAAAATTCGTTCAGTGCTGTTGTGCACTCCGGCGCTCCCCTGCATGTTTACAGGCTGAACAAGTCTCCGCACTCCCTGCCTCCTAACCTGCGTCCGTCTAAATAAAGCAACACCCAAGTTTTAATGGACCACAGATGGAAAATACAGTTCAGGGGGCTAATTCACTTTGCACTCGTGTTTGTGTGTTGTGAGGAGAGTAGGAGCGAGCGGAGCCCGCGCGAGCTGCAGAGGATGTAATTGTGATGAGAGATGGGGGAGATGGAGGTCACTGTACTCTTTTCAAGCTCGTGCAGCCGCACAATGCTTCTTTACAAGGTGTTGGATAAGACTCATCCATGGACGCACGCACATGCAAGCACGTGTGTTCAGCCGTGGCACAATGCTCCCGTGTTCACACTTATTAAATGGTGTTGGTATTGCTGCAACCTCCCCAGGCTTCTTGTTTTTTTTTTTCTTTTTTTTTTTTCTCTCTTACTCGTGTAGGATTTCATTTCGTGCGTGTGTGTGTGATGGTGCACATGTGACAACAACCATCCCTTTCCACCAGGAAGAAACTGGATAATGGCTTAGCCTTACTCAGCAAAAAAAAAAAAAAAAACTGTTCGGAGAAGAATGACAGACAGCGGATAGAAGAGCTGCCGACAAAAACCTTTTACCGTCACTTTTCCACGAGGAAATAAGCACTTCACTGTATCAGTGTGCAATCTGCGACGAATTACTTAGTGTGTGCATAAATGGTAATGCCTCTGAGAAGAGATGGTAAAATAATGAGAGACACATGCTGTGAATTACAGCCTCTTCAGCACTCATAAAGCAACTCTCTCCATCTATCTCAAGTGTGTATTAGCGCCGAAAAAGAATAAAATAAAGCTTTACTGGTAACTTCGCTGCAAAGCTTTCACGGGAGCGCCATTGAATATCTTACCTTTATCTTCTTGTGTTTCTTTTTGATACACAGAGGTTCGAACTAATCACCTACAGACTCTAAGACTTATTTTTCTCTCCGTATTGTCTGAGATGAATTGATTCGAGGTGAATTCAGTAAAACTAGATCCATGTGACTATGGAATATGAATGCAGGGATGTGCGTCAATGCCGAAACAAAAAAATGACAAAAAAAAAAAGTGCTGAGGTGAGTTGCGTCAATATTTAGACGCAGAGATCCAATACTTTTGCAATGTTTCTGCCTGTAGTCCAGAATTTATTACTGTTATTAAAAAAACAACCAGTTTTTTTGGGGTTTTTTTTAACAGTAATTCATACCTTTCCTGTTTTAGGTCAGCGAGGGTTATCAAAAATGATTTCAATTTGCACATTACTCACAGAGAAATTAGGTCGTCTCCAACCTGGACTAAAAGGCCAGTCAGTGAAGAAAAAGCCATTGCCCCAAAAGCAACATGAAAACACATTGCATTTAATAAATGCTCACAAAAACAGTAGGAAGCTTGAAAGCCTGAGAATACCACCCCTACTGATAAGTCTGAAGCAGCAGCATCATGTTCATGTGTGTCTGGTGGAGGGACTGATGCACTGCCCAGAAAGTTAAAGTGGCAAATGGGTGTCCAAAACAGACAACGACCCTAAACATGCTGACAGATTAGTTAAAAAGTGGCTGACGGAAAGCAAAGCTAGTTACGCCAGTTCTGGGACTGAA
The DNA here is from genome assembly GCA_010277015.1 of Poeciliopsis turrubarensis. Taxonomy (NCBI): domain Eukaryota; kingdom Metazoa; phylum Chordata; class Actinopteri; order Cyprinodontiformes; family Poeciliidae; genus Poeciliopsis; species Poeciliopsis turrubarensis. Next base: position 3,160,444 of record VMRN01000019.1, read on the forward strand.
ATCCACCAAGATACTATGTAAAGATTTTGAAGGCTTACCCAACAATATTTGATTCAACCGTGTTGTTTACAAGGAAATGCATGCAGACCTATGAACTGAGACCTTACAAAAAGCCTTAAAAAAACTCTACTGCTTATTTTGACGTTTAGCGAAGCAGAATCAACTTTGCTAATCCCTGTTGAACTAAAACAGGAAAAGGGAAGGGATGAAGGGATAGGAGTGTTTTAATGCAGTATATCTAAATATACTGCATTCCAGTGGTTTATGTATTGAAAGGTGGCTTTCCACCTTCAGAACCCACAGGAAACACTATTGAATATTAAAGTGATGATAACTTGAAGATGTCCTTGAAACATTTCAGTCAGTTTGCGCAGCGTTCTGAAAAGGCAAATTTTTCTTTCCTGCTGTATGACCTCTGTTTGCATCAAATCCCTGCACACATTTCCTACCCTGCGCTGTCATGGGCGAGTGGATCATAAGTGGATCTCTCACAGAGGAGAGAATCTGGCTGAAAACGACCGACGGAGCTGCGCTCGAAGCACATGCAGAGGCAGGCATGGGCACGTGTCCTCAGCAGAACTCGTGTTGTTGGCCCTTTGACCCCTGTGCAGAAAGGCATTGACTCTAATGGATGTGGTGCACAGCAATACGAGGGAGGTTGCCGGCTGTTTTCCTCAGAGGCTCTAATGTCAGCTGATATTTGATGATAATCAGATCAAAGAAAATAAGTCATTTGAGATGCTGCGGGTCATCAGTGTTGGAAGCAAGGATTGCTCTGCATGTTGGACGTGTAAAAGGACCACTTAAAACTTAAAAGTTCCCCAGGTGTTCTTGAAAACATGATCCATCATCGGCCATGCTTCTTTCCAATCTCTGGGATGTTATTCATTAAGGGAGGATTACTTAAGCTTAAAATGTTATTGTGTTTGGCAGTGTTTGTAGCTATAAAGATAAAAGTTACAATATATATTAATTAATCACTTAGTAGTGTATTTGGCAATGCAATCTATGACTGGACATAGTCATAGGTTCACTATGACTATGAACATAGTGTGTAAGAGCAAACATGGCTCTTACACACTATCTCCAGGGACATGAAGTAGTGCCAGTACATGGCTAAAGAGTGCACAATAATTTCATCAATACATATTTTCAAATATTGGTGACTAATAATGCTTTTGTTGAACTAATACTTAAAAAAAAGTTTAAAAAAAGCAAATTTGCATTACTGTTACTGTTTACTTTTGCAGTTTACTAACATCATTCAGAGTTTGTCATAATCACAATAACATTATATTTTTGTAATTGCAATAGTTAATCTTTGTTCTGACTATAGCAATAGATTATGCAATAATAACTTTTAAAGGAAGCTCCTCCAACACTTGAGGCAGATGCATCTTCCAAATCCACCTACTGGCCCACACTTGCACACAAACACAAACACTGCTGCAGTTATTTTATTAGGTTTTATCAGTAGTTTTTTTTTTTCTTTTTAAATCTTTCTTCCTTTGTTTTTTGTTTTGTCACTGTTGATAATTGCCATTTTCCTTTTTCCACCCACCACCTGTTTCTCCTTGTTACTGGGATGGCGTTTTCATTTTCATATTTGAATCTTGACTCAGTTTGTCACACTATTAAGTCAATAGAGTCAGCTGAGGAAAAGGAGGAATATCTCCCTTTTATAGTGAATTATGAGTGAGTTATTAGCATTTTTAGGATGATTTATTCACGTTTAACTGCAAGAAAAAATAATGATTTTAAACTTTTATATATATATATATAGGCACAAAATAGTTTGTTTATGAGTTTCAAAACAGAAGTAGGTCGGGATGAAATGTTGATGGTTTAAATAGGGATTCAAATTGCCCCCCCAGAACTACCATTTTGAAAACATGGCGCGCTGTAAGGGTGCATGGAAAATCTTTTTTGAAAAGCTGCGCTCTGTATAGAAATCTACACAAGTCCTCCATAGGGTCCAGTTTGGTGTTCAAGGACACACACGACATCAGTCGCAGCTGAAATCATAAGACTATAAATACATTCAGACGTTTTGAATAACATGAAGTGTTTTTGAAGGATCTCACCTTGTGGAAATCTGCAGTGGAGGCCGTTAGCATAGCAAGACAAATGAAGCACCCCCCGAGACTGTTCAGATACACTGAATGCTTTGGTCACATTTGCACCCATAATAATAATAATAAAAAAAAAATGAACGTAGTGAGATACGGTCTGTCCTTGATGTAAAATGAAGATTATTCCATGGAAAGTGGAAATGCGGTATGAACCGATTTTCTGAATAAATCCGCACAGTCTTAAAATGTGGGATTCCACAGTAGATTGGATGATTGTTTGAAATGAGGATTATAATGTAACATGGAACATGAAGGAGCAATATTAGTTTCAACGTGAACACTTGTTGCTTCTGATGGAGGCTAAAGGGGGGGGGAGAAAGCTAAAACAGGGTGAGGTGAGAGTTGAAGGCAGCTGTGGGATTGTGGCTGGATGCCCTCTGTGTGCGCTCCCTGACACCAGCACCGACTCCCCGAAGCCTGCTACCGACTCTCTCTTTCCGCTGTATCTCTTCTTAGATTGTTATTATTATTGTCTTAAGGGAAAGCTTTGCATTTTGCAAGTGGGAACCTGTGCAGCAATTACAAGAAATCAAGTTTCTCAGTGATCAGTGATCTCAGTTTGGAGAATGGTAGATAGGCGCTCACCCAGGATATGTGTTTCAGAGGAAAGTGTGCGCTTGGTACAGTTTTCTAACATTTGTAACGACAATTGAAATGCTCCAAGCACTTTATGTCGATGTTTAAGGCTAAGCTCGTGTTTTTACTTGGGGGTAAAGACTTGTTTTAAGTGTATGAAACAAAGCCAAAACAAATTCTCAGGCTAAAACATATGATTTTTATATGAAGGGAAATCTTACCCATTTTATAAAAATCTTACTTATTTATTTAAAAATCTGTTGTGGAAATATTGAATTCTGAACTCTCCCATCACCAATACAGGATCGTGGAATGAAAAAATATGCATGAAACTTTATGTTTTTTTGGAAAGGCAGTATAAATTAAAGCCAAGTTTATACCTGATATCCCTAAAGCTAGAGCAGTCAGTGTATAGTGAAATAAATTTTGCCAGTTAAAAAGCTATAATAAACCAACGTGAGTCATTTTGCCCCAGATGTCTTTTATTTGTTTATCTATTTGTTTTGAACATGATCGAAGTATAAAATCAACGAATGCAAAAGGCACATATTTTCCTACCACAATAATCTTAACATGCTTGATAAGGAGCAGGAAGAAGTCAGAAACTTATGAACTCCGACCCCATAAACTCTTACAATATTTTCAGATGGAGCCTTATTTTTTATTTATTTATTTTTAAAAAGATTTACGTAAATTAGCATGAATGTTTATGGAGAAGAACTGACCAGATTAGCCTTTGGAGTTTTCACAGAATATAAAGCCTGTAGCTTTCCAGCCCTTTTACAGCAAGTTCAGGCTCATTGTTTATCTGTCTGGACCACAAGTTTTATGGTTTTGGTCCACTCCCACAGCTTTCAATGTGGCGCTTCTGGATGAAACATTTTTGTTTTTTTGGATTCCTCCACACTCTAAAGACAACGTGAACAGCTTGATCTTGGCTGTGGCTCACTGAGAATGTCTAAAATCCTGAGTTTTTTTTTTAAATGTTTGTTTTATTTTATTAAATTTCTTATTTTTCACAAGTTTTAGCCTCAGCCATGTCTTGAAATGAAATGTGTATGATTTAAAAAATTTTTTTGACTGCTGTAATGTAAATACCACTTAGAAAGCGATTAAATATTTTAACTGAATTCTCCAAAATGGTATGTAGGAGATTGTTTTTAAACAGTTTTGTCTGTATTTTTGGCCAATATTGTGCATGTCTGCTTTTCGGTAAAAGCGTAGAGGAACCCAGAACTTACTGGACAGCCCTGCCGCTCTGGGAATGCCCTGTGGTTCCCGAGACTGAGCTGCAGAGCGTCCAGGGGAGTGTGATGTCCGAGGGATTTCCTCTTGGACCTGTGGCCCTGCAACCTGATTTTACATCAGCAGGGCTACAATACTGGTCAAGAATATAGACATGACAGTTTGAAAACTATCTCCTACTTACCATGAGGAGGAGAAGGAGATGTGTGGAGACAAAATGCTAGCTTGTGCACCGATTGCAAGTCTTAGTGTGCTGAAGTATTTTATTCCAGTGTTTACAGAACGTTCTTGTCTTTCTCTCAAAGTATTTTCAAAATAAATATTTTGAAAGCGTTTGGTGGATTCCTCTGTGCTAATTTAGCCGAAATTATGTTGAAACTAATCAAAAATACTTGCAAAAAAACCCATAAAGGTTTTAGTTAGCATGTCTAGTTGTAAAGCAGCCGGAGCATCTCACCAGAGAGGCGTCCGGGAGGCAACCTGACCAGATGCCCGAGACACCTCTACTGGCTCCTCTCTTCTCTGATTCCCTCCTGGATATCTGAACTTCTCACCCTATCTCGGGAAAAGCTAATTTCGGCCGCTTGTTTCCGTGACCTGGTTCTTTCGGTCGTGACCCGAAGCTCATGACCAGGAATGAGGGCAGGAACTTAGATTGACCGGTAATTCAAGAGCTTCTTGACTCAGCTCTCTCACGAAACCAGTACATCGCTCACTTCACTGCAGACGCTGCACCAATCTGCCTGTCGATCTCCTGCTCCACTTTGGGCAGGATAGGCGCAAGGATATTCAGGGGTAACACTTTGGACTCAGTGTGTCTAATTGACATACAAATGTGTTCCTGACAGTCGCAGTTAGTTAGAAACAAAGATTCCCATTAAATTCCACAGGAAATGAATGCGGCGTCGTTTTTGTCCAACTTATAAAAGAATGGGGCAGTGATATGAAACATAATATTTCTTAAAATTGGTAAGAGGTAAATAAAAATTTTGAATTGCATGATATCAATAACATGTTGTTTGAGGAATACCTGGAATACGATGTGATGACAATGTTTCATTACAAAGATATTGCAAAAAGATGACCTCACCGGGTCCAAAAGGACCCACTCATGCATCAGAGGGTTAAAGATGAATCAAAACACTAATTCAACACATTTAAGTCCGAATAACCCACATTCAGCTTATTCGGTTTTCTTGCTTTTGATATTTTTACACCCAGCTTTTGGTACACGTGTCCATTCAGTTTTACTCTTGTTTCTGAACCATCAGGAGTCGTTTGGTTTGTAGAATGGCTTCCTCTCCTTCTTCACTCCACAAGGAAACGATTGTACCTAAACAAAATTATATTTTCACATTCTTTAACGTTCACCACCTGCTTTACTTTTGTGTCTCCTTCCCAGTGTTATTCAAGATTTTGCTGAACATCTGCAACACATTATTATTATTTTTTTTTTTTTATAGAAGGCTTTTACCATCGAAACCTGTTTTCTTGTGTCCTGGAAAATGGATGTGAAAAATGGGCTTTCTCAGCTTTCTTTTACAATTTTCAACTGATCTAGGAAAAAAAAACTTACCTTTAATCATGTCTTTCCTCAGCAAAGATGAAAATGCATTACCGGTATCTTTTAGGATGAACTTGCCTTCAACTACCTTGTGATTTCAGTTTTCCTTGTATTCAAGAACATTACAGAGTAGTTGTGCTGATCCATCTGTTTGGTCTTTCCCTTTTTAAAATACACCGAATGCAGCAGACATCATGTATGCAAAGCACGCATGCATGTTAGCGTGTAGAGATGTTATTTGCTCAGTAAGTGATGTCCCGCGCAGATCCGCATGTTCTGCAACATATTGTCTTGCGGACTGAAGCGTAGCATGATCTGGTTGACAGTTCATCCCATTTCCAACATTTCTGTGCTAATAAGCAGATTTCAAATGCCAGGGATAAAGACTTGAGTCGAGAGAAAGTTGAGATGCAGAAACAAACACTTCAGCCTTGACTTTGACTTTTCCTCTAGTGACTCTAGACTCGACTTAAACTCGCGGTCTGGGACTTGATGCTCATGAACAAACTTGCGTTGGAGAATAAGCCGCACGGCAAGAGTGGATCATTTCAGTAAATGATTAATATTGTCCCACCTAAGTTGCTGTAGTGTAAACAAATGACTGATTGTTATGGCAACACAAAACATAATGCATGAGTTTACTTTTTGTTGTGCCAGGAGCAGGAGCTAACAGCCAACAATTTTAGTATTACCCTCCAGCATCATTTACAGTTAGGGAGCCACAGATGCACGTTTTCCTGTTCATGGATCCGTTGATTAGATTTATTTGCAAGAAACGCTCACAAATCTGGAGGTATTAATGATCCACAAAAATGTGTTCATGTTAGCTGTTCCCACATTGAAACGACCAATTGGTTCAGTTCAGAAAAAAAAAGAAAGTCTAATTTATGTCTGACATCAAAAAATGTTTTGGTTTATGAAACTGAAAGCACTTATTGCTTGAGTTATTTAAAAACTATACACTTTCTTTTTGTAAAAGTGAACAATCGAATGTTCTAAAAAAAATGTATCAGCTAAATTTGGTCTAAGGATAACATGAATGCATAACATGCTTGGACTTTTCTGCAAGATGCTGAGGTTAATTTTCTTCAGCACAGATAGGAGATCATGAGTTTTTGTCATTATTAAATACAATAATCCTGCACTAGTTAACAATTTATAACATAAGGCATCCGAGAAACACAAATGAAGTGAACTCAATCTAAACTCTGAATTGTCTGACTGTGAAACCCTTCAAAATATGTTGTAATTAGTTTTTACTGGAACATTTTTCAGATGTCAGACTCAGAATTGATGCCGTACAAAGAACACTTTTCGAAAGGGGGAAAAAAAAAGAGAGAAACATTTTATTATTAGAGCTGAATTGGATTGACTTTCAAAAGCGCTCAGGAAAAAAAAAAAGATACATATATAAAAAGAGGAATGTCTCTTGAGGACTGAGGCCGTGCCCCCTCACCAGCCTAAAAGCTTTAAAGACAATTTCACACTGGCAGATTTTTTGGCTTTTTGTGCTGCATTTTGATACAAATGCCAAAATCACTCAAAAAAAATCAGGATCTCCTTCAAACGATGGACTATCGCAGCTTGTGAGGACGACTCATCTTAACGCACATACCAAAAAAAAAAAAACCTTGGCTTTCACAAACGCGTTTAAACTCTTTAGGAAGGAAACGTGGCTGTTGCACAGACATGTGTCCCGCTGGATGAATGAATCCTTGTGTGAATGGAAAACCGCTGCAGAGGCGCAGAGACTGTGTGAAGCTGGAGAGGAAACGGAAATGGGCTTGAACAGAATAAGCATGGAGAAAGGTCCGGAGGGCTGACTCTGGTAAACCGGCTGATCTCCTTCATTACTCATGCCTGTGAGTCTTCGCCAGCAGATGTTTTCTTCCCGACTTGTGGTGTTTTCCCTCTGGTGTTTGTGGGGAAGAAGAGAGAGAGAGAGAGAGAGAGAAAAAAAACCCTGCATCTTACTGAGATCCTGTGTACAGATGTAGATGAAGTGAGTCCAAACTGTTGCCTGCTGCTTCGCATGTTTCACTTGCAACCATGCGTTCTGTCAAGTGTAATTGTGTAAAAATTAGTCAGATCGAGGCGCACACGCATACACACGCTTCCTTCACACTCTCAGGCTCGTTCAGGCTGTGGCGAGGGACTCTGCATGGGAAGTGTGAACAGTAGAAGGCCAGACAAAGTGACATGTGTTCACCCGAGGGGCTGGCACTGTAATTGTGTGTGTCTCTACGTGCCCGCACGCATATGTTTGTGTGAGAGCGCAGTGTTTAGCTTGCCAGCCCTGCTGTTTACTGTGGGGGATTTTAGAAGAATTGTGGGCAGCTGGCAGGCCCCTTCAGTTTCTCTTTCTCTGTTTTTTTTTTTTTTTGCCCCTTTCCTAAATCTGCCGGTAGCTGTGTGTAGTAGTTCTCTGCCCTTCAGTCGCTCGCTCCACTTATGTGGTTATGATGTTCCACAGCGATTTAACAAAATAGGCAATTTCCTTCATGAAAAGAAGCAATAATTTGCATTTTAGAAGTTGGGATACAGGCTTATGACATGTCACTCTAAAAGCTATTGAAATAAATTACAGCCCCCCCCCCCAAAAAAAAAAAAAAAAAAAAAATCAAGAAATTATAATACATTTTTTTAAATGAGTGGCTAAATATAGGAAGGAAAGAGCAGTGAAAGAGTATTATTTTTTTTTTTTTTTTGATGACTTGCACACTTGCTGTAAAATCTTTTTTTCACATTCAAAAACAAACAACACAACAAGAGGAGCTGAAATAGAAATCCAGCTGTTTCCTGAGCAGCTGGAAGAGGATGCTGGTCGATGACATATTCAGCACCTCAGGGATTCACACGGTTTAAAAACTTCAGCTAAAAACAGAGTGAATGTCCAAAAGGGTAAAACATAGAAATGAAAATGGCCAAGGAACTTTTTCTTTTTTTGTAGAATTGTATGTCTGCATGATTCCCCTGCAAAACCAATGTTTTATCTTCCTTCTTTTGCAGGTTCTGATGCTCTGGGTTCTGCTTCTGCACCGACTGGCTGACTGTTTTTTTCTCCCACTCCTGGCTGCCATTTAGAGATATCTATACCGAGACAATAAAAAGCCTTGAGCATAGCTTTTTTTTAAAAAAAATTTTCACTTTCACAAGTTAATTTCCACTATTTATAAATATACATATATATATTTTTAAATCAAAACACCACCATCAGCTAAGCACCGTTAGCTGCCAGTATGGAGCGCAGCAGCTGGAGTGGCAGTGAGAGTCCCGGTGAGGACATGGACAGACTCAGCGATTCAGGAGGGGACAAGACAATGGACGGGGACCCTGAGGGGGTCTGGAGCCCAGACATCGAGCAGAGCTTCCAGGAGGCCCTTGCTATATATCCGCCCTGTGGGAGGAGGAAGATTATACTGTCAGATGAAGGGAAGATGTACGGTGAGTAGCTTAAGCTGGTCTGAGATGTCAGCACACCTTTTACAATTTCTTACAAAATGTGTCTATTTCACTAAACATCAGATGCTTGAAATGTTGGGAGTTTCAAATCTCTCAGGATGGCAACTTTCTGCTTTCATGGTTTGGCTATATTGTTTTCTTTATCTCAGTTTATAAGAGCCCAGTAGTAATACATTACTACTGAAAAAAAAAAGAAAAAAAGTCATCCTTGGACAAGAAAAACAGGCATCGATTGGCTGACGTGTTAAATTTTCTGGTGTGAGGCGGCGGTGACAATAACGACGTAGAAGGTGGAGATGGAAGATTGTCTCACGGCGCATCAAGTGTCAGAGAAACGGGAATGAAACATAAGCTGTAAAAGCGAGGAAATGGAGGCATGCTGTACTGCTTTGTGTGTGCGTGCGCACGCCTGTGTGTGTGTGTGTGCATGTGTGCGTGTGTGTGTGAGTACGAGACCGTGACAGAAGTGGGAGAGTATTTGTGTGTTTGAACTAATAGACTGATGAACAGATGGTCCTCTGGCTACCACCAGCTGCGTCCCCCTTCGACTCCCTTTTACAGTTTTTTTTTTCTTTTAACTCTCTCTATACGTAGAGCGCAGCCTCAAATCTCTTTATTTCTCTTTTTTCCCCCTGTATTTTATGTAGATTTACAATTATTTAATTATCATCTTTATAACTGGAGTTATAAAGAGTTCGGACTCTGTTCATGTGTAGTTACAGTCCATCCTCTATGTGTTTGAGCTGGATAACATTTTTTTTTCCTTAAAGCATCAACGAATACATTATTTCTAGTGCGATATATAAAAGCACCAGAATTTTCTAGCTTTACAGTGTCGGCACTGCAACAGGCATCATGTTGGATGAAAATATTTATGAAACATATAAAGAATTCCTGCTGATCCGCCAACTTTTTTTTTTTCTTCCAAAATTTGATCAATTTCTTCAAAATAGCATTTTTTTTTTTTTTTTTTTGGCATAATGTTCTACCACATCCTGAACAATTGGACAGTACAACCACTTAACCACTACCTAACCATGACATTTCTAACTGAGCACTCATAGCGCTTTGTATTGGAGCCACATTCACTCAGTCTGACACACTCAAGCCCCTTCAAATGGAATTGAACCAATTGTAAGATATTACTCCTCTCACTGAGCCTCGGTCGTCTCAATGCATGTCATTTATAATTTAGACTGACTAGAATCTGCAGGAGCTGTCTCTCACACCATTTCTCCGATCCCGATCACGAAACGTTTGCGTTTTCCCTCTCAATGGAAAGTGGGTAGAAGTCAGCCACCGTTGAGAGAGAAAGCCACAAGAACAGCCATTTGCATTTCACCACAAAACTCGCAGAAGACACGGCAAACATATGGAAGTATGATGGTCAAATGATGCCACAATTCATTTTCTGGCCTACGTGCAAAATGCTTTAATATTGGACATCATCTTGAAGAGACTCTCCAAAAGTTACAAAAGTTCACTTCCTCTCTGGTCACAGAGCCTAAACATAAACCCAGAGCTGCATTAGAATCAATTAGTCTAGACTTAAATCCAAACTTAACTTCAATTGAGAGATTAAGGCAAAATTGTTAGTCAGATGGTCTCCATCCAATGTGATTAATCCCATTCTTTTTCTAAAGAATTGGTATTGATGTTAATCTTTCTATGTCTTCCTGCTGTACATGATATTATCTCCATGGGGCTGAATACAATTTTGTGACACCCATTTTATATATCTTTTAGAAAAAAAAAAAACAAAAAACATCTATATATTTTTTTTACGTTAACAATGTGCACTATTTTGTGTTTATTTATTACATAAAATCCCAATGAAACACGCTGGAGTTTTCAGCTGTTATTTGACAAAATGTGAAAAAGTTTGGATTATATGTGACTATATTTGGAAGCCACTCAGTGAGCAAGAAAATAATCCTCAAGCATCGTTTGTATTATGTAAACATACTTGGTGTCATGCAACTGCATCCTAGCAATTTCCTAAAGCAGAAGTTCATTCAGCATCATGGTGCTTCATGGTTGTTTTATGTGTGGACAGAAACAGCGTAGTGTACCTTTCATTTCTTTTAGCAGTGCAGGCAGCAACAGACCCTGCTCAGCTCGTCACAGACACTGAAATATATCCCTGTCAGGATTCATCATGGCTGACCTGCTCAGGTCCCACTGATACTGGAACTCCTTCTCCAGCCCCTTCGTGTTATTGATCAGTCATGGATCAATCAGTCCGTCTCTGTTTCCTGTCTAGGTGGCATGTTCAACCCTGTTTGTTTACCTTGTTGACTCTTGTGTCCAGGTTGTTGACACATCTTAGCCAGGTGAACTAATCAAGTCAGACTGCATTTTTCAGAGGCAGGCCAGGAAAAAGCACACAGGTAAAAAGGGCTGTGAAGTATTTGAGAGCGATGGGGCTTTGATCGTTACCAAGAAAATTTGTGCAAACTGCAGTCTGCTCACTCAGGTTCAGTTCTGAGTGAATTCTCATCTTTCTTACTTTTTTTTTTGCATTGGTCTTTTACAATGACAGATGGCAAAAAGACACTGCAAGCATTTTTTTTTTTAATTTTTGAAAGAAGCTTGTATTTTTTGGTTAAAACAAAAGTTTATCTTAGATGTTTAGTTGGACTGTCTTCTCTGGCAGGTTGCCTGCAGTCTGATGTTTAACAAATCAGGCTTCTTGTGACTTGCCTACGGTGGTTTCAAAGCAGCGTTACCTTCAAAATGTCGTTGTATGTCAGAAAATATGACATTTAACAAAAAGGAAAAGGAAAAAAAAAAAAAAACCCACTCCATTGGCACTGCCTGAGTGACAGAGTATTTGCTATCCAAATAAATAATAATAACAACTGAAATAAAAGATATCCGGATTATATTCTTGCAAAAGACGAGGCAAAAAATATAAAATTTTTTCAAATATTCTTTAAAATGAAATCTTAATATAGAATGGGCCACTGCTACTTCGCTGCCTTGTTTTTATTTGTTTTTAAATGCCAAGTTTTGCATTTTAAAACGTCGACGTCTTCAGAAAAGCCACAGCAAACACTGCTGATGTCACTTCGCCACCTGTTACACCGTGCCGGTTACATTACCTGGCAACGAATCACTCACAGGGATTTGTGAGTCTTTGCAGGAACTGTCAGATTGTTGGTAATAAATCAAAGATTAACTTCTAACCACAGCTGTTATGATTTTTGCAAACGCGTATGAAAAAAAAGAAAGAGGCTCAAACAAATGAGGTGAGATCGAAACGCTTAGTACCTTCAACACTTTAAATGTTCCAGCTGATGTTGCAACAAGCACCAGCTCGGTGCATCTTGGTGGTATATTCAGGCTGTAAGCCAAAGTCTGGGCCCTGTGGCCCTCAGGGTCACCTCAGGGTGCTCGGTACACTCAACTGCAGCCTTGTTGGCAAGTGTGCTGAGCCAGGAATTGACCTTATTCTGAAAGGGGTTTTCAAGCTATTCCATAAAGCAGCCGAAGCTCTTAATCACTCTGCAAACTGAGCGAGGAGATCAACAGTACACTACTGCGGCTTTGCTCTAAAGACGGGAAGAGGGAAGATCCATTTCTAACTACATGAAACACAGGAAGCCGGGGATTTTCCTGAATTAATTACCCTTTCTCTCAGATTTCTGCTTGTTCTGAATGCAAATTAGCTGAACTTTTTCCAAAGTTTCTGCTGTTTTAGAGACTCTCATGCAGAACTTTGGCTACAGAGCCGCTGCGAAGGTTTTGAGTTCACGTTAGAAAAGGGGAGGACGATTGTGGAGTTTCATCCTTTTGTTTCAAACTCAGGTTCCAACATCTAAAAAAAAAAAAGAGTCACAATCGCATGAAAACATTACTACAACTGCTTTTTTTCCCCCCTACTTTTTGAGTGCGCGGCCTGCATGAATGTCAGCTTTCACGCCGAGTGGCCTCGGCCCAGAGGCAGAGAGAGGGGAGGGAGAGCAGGAGGTTGCTTCTGTTCGTCACGGTTAATGACCATCTGACTTTGGCCTTGAAGTCTTTCACTGTAGAGAGGGAGGAAGCGAGAGGCAGCAGAAGGGAAGCCCATTCACTACAAGGGGGAGCAGAGAAGTAGGGGGGAAAGGGAACAGCCACAAGAGAGGACGGACGGATGGATGGAAGAAAAGAGCGAGGGAGGGAGGGAGGGAAGGAGGGAGGGACGTTTGTGCATGTGTGTGCTTGTGAGCTGGAGAGTTTTTCGAGAAAGAGGGAGGGCAAGAGTGAGGGATGTGTGCCGCAGGGTTAGTGAAGGATGATAATTCACCGTTAAGCCTCCTAGAAAGACCAGCTGGCCCCTCTGGAGTCAGATGTCAGCCTCCACAGCCAGGGCTCTGTGTGGGTGCATGTGTGTGTGTGTGTGTGTGTGTGCGCTAGCACTCATGAATGTATATACATTGATGTTTGCGTGCATGCTGTTGTCAGTCACAGCTTTCGACTGCTAGAAGGAAAACACCTGCATGGAGAGCTATAGATTTTATCAGTCTAAGCTCCCTATCTCAGTGACAGTAGAACTGGTCAGAAAACACACACACACGCACGCACACGCAGACACGCATGCATGCAAATGCACAAACACCATCTGCTTGCTAGTTAGGGCTATTGTTGTGAGCCATTTGGGTAGTGTGTAGAGGTTTGGCTTCGTGCAGATCTTGACCATCAGTTGGCCAGCTGGCCTGACTTTGCTTTTCCACTCGGTTGCAACAGAAAGCAGGCCAAGAGAGGACCCAAATCAAACCAAACGGCTCCAAATCAGCTCGTTAGCACTCGCAGCATCTGCAAATCTATCTCATTTCATAAATAAACTGCGACTTCAATTTTTAATCACTCTAAAGTTGTTGTGGGTCTGACTGCGGAGGCCCCGGTGAAATTTTCTACCATGTTTCAGTGCACAAACACGCCTCTGTCTCTGGTTTCTTCTGGATTTGAAGCACTTTTTTTTTTTCCTTTCTGTGCCCCCTTTTTCCTCACTAATCTATACTAGCCAGGTCATGCTGAGTTTGCTGTGCTCCCTTGTGAATGGGCTGAATTATTCAGTATTGTAAGTATGTGTGTATCTGCATCTGTGCGTGCACATATGTGCGCACACGTAAGCACAAGTACAGCTGGCCTGCTGGTTCCTTTAATCAGGGGACGGCCGGTCCGCATGAATGCCTGCATTGTTGGGTCATGTGTATTCAGGGCCATTGCGTGTGTGATTTGTGTGCGTGTGTGTGTGTGTTCGGTGAGTGTGTGGAGAACTCAACAGGGGTATCGGTGATTACAGCTTTTCCATGTGAAAGTGCACGTCACAGGATCAGTGGGTCAACAGCTCTTAATCAGCCACTAAGTTGTTTTTCAGGGTCATATGATTTCTGCTGGTTGTTTTTGAGAATAAGGAATGGATCAAATGTGTGTATGTGAAGGTAAAAACCCCCAAAAAGAAGTGTTTTAGTAGTGTGTTTTCTGTCTCCTTCCTCCTCCAGGGCGAAACGAGCTGATAGCCAGATACATCAAACTCCGAACAGGCAAGACGCGGACAAGGAAACAGGTAACTATGGGAGAGTGTGTCCAGTCAGATCATTTTGTCTGCAGAGAGTGTGACAGGATATTGTAGAGTACGTCCACCACATGATAATGATGCCAAACCAATTGAAACAAGGGCATAAAAAGCAGAATGGTCAAGGAAAGAGGAAAAATTACAGAAAATTTAAAGCATCATTTTATATTTCTCCAGTTTACAACCATGGCATGTCAGAATGTAGAGAATATATGAAAACACTTCTTAGATAAATAACTTTAATCATTACTTTATTGTAACCTCTTGTGAACGTAGCTGTTGGTTTAATTCATGAAATTAATATTCTGAGAACCCATAATTTCAGAATTTGGCAGTTGCTGTCTTATAATTTTTTCTTTTTTTTTTTTTCTTCTTTTTTTTTTTTTACCAAAGTATTAGTTTCATGTAGATCACAAGGTTGAATCTGGTCAGTGATAGTTGATTAAATCCACCAGAGTTCTGTAAACAATTTTAGAAGAAGCAACATGTTGATCAGGAGAGGATTTCACAAACAAATCAGGGCTAAAAACAATTCTTACTTTGTATGCTTAGATTCAAAATAAATGTTTTCAGCCATATGATTTGTTTTGCATGTTATAACAAGATAAAACAATACAATGGTTTGTGTTCAATGAAAAAAAAGAAATCACATCTCAAATGACTTTTCACTAAAAATGATATGTCATATTAGCCTGAGCCATCTGCCTTCAAGACAGAATAAACATGTTGCTAAGATTGAAAGGTTACTTTACACCTAAATCTGCCAGAGGTAAACGTTAAGTTGGGTTTGATTTCATGTAGGCTTATAAATAAGGACAAATGAGGAAGTGTGCCACGTTCAATCTACTCACCAACGCTGTTCAGCGCAGCCTCTATGAGAAGAGTCTCTGCTCCAGAGCCCCTTTGTTTCTAAAAATGTGCCCGGCTCAACACAAGTTATCAATTAACTCGTGTCTTCCTGTGGCCTTTGCTTCGACACATTTTGCTTAACTGCTTGGCTAAAGTTAGCATGTTTCCTCCGTTTCACTTTCACTGTGAACGTTGTTGTTGGAAGAAATACAAACATGGTTGTTGCTGTTCTTAACCCCAAATTCCTCCTATTAGAATGTCATCATGTAAAACCTTAGCGGCATATTTTTTTTAAATGTAGATCCTAGTTTGTTTGTTCGTGCTCTACAGATAAGTGAAGTTCACAGGTTTTGTGCTACTGAAGAAACAAGGCTAAAAATCAAAAAAACATATGTTTTGTTAGTTATTCCTATACATCGGTGCCACTGCTTTTCACACACAGACCAGTTTGTTGGCAGATTTCTGGGCAGGACCTAACATGGCAGTACAGTCGAGATCTTGGCCCCTGTTCTCAGGTGTCTTTCTGTCCTCTCAAAAGATGTGCATAGATGGGTCTATTCACTCTTCTCAGGGGAGTGCATTGTGTGAAGTGTGTGTCTGTGTGTATACTTCTAGTATAGCAACAGTCCTTTCATAACCATGGCAACTCTCTGTTTGGTCTTTACTCCTCTTTTCCACCCTCTGCCCTCCCTTCCTCCTCTTCTCTCCTCTCCTTCTCTCCTTGCCAGGTATCCAGTCACATCCAGGTCTTGGCCAGACGAAAATCCAGAGAATTTCAGTCCAAACTAAAGGTATGGGGAGGGCTGATGGAAATCTGACCCATTAACTTTGTTGCTTGATAATTTATTGCACGGTGAGTGTTGTTTTACAAGTCCTGCTTGTTTGGAAGAAAAACAGCTGATATGTAAAGATCAGTCCTGATGGCTGCATTGGAAGAACAGGATGGAAAGCCACCAAACCCACATAGCTTTCTTTTCCCTTAATAAGCAAGAACAATCTAAATTCAGTGTTTGTCCCTTACTGTGACTGGAAGGATGCCTGTCACAGTGACTCCAGTATCCTAGGTGTCTAATTACCCCCTGTTTGGGTTTTCTCCTCCTCCTCTTCCTGCCATTCTTCTCTTTCCTCACATTCATTCAGTTATTCCTATTCTCTCTCCTCCCCTCTTCTTACCATCTCCACCTCTCAGTCTATTAATCTCTTACCCTGCTTGTCTTGTCCGTCTTTCCTTCTTGTCATTGACTGTAATTAACTTTATTTAAAGCAACAAAGGAGAGCTTGTTTTCCGAGAAGTCTGGCCGGAAATTCTGAGCTGATGTTTGCTGTCATAAAATGAATGATGGTAGGCTTATTAAAAGCAGGAGTAAATGTTTCTTGACTTGACATTGGATTTTAAAAGTCGACACACTCACTCGACGCTCTAAAGCATCACATAGGTTCTGCAGTACAGCAAAGACCACCATCAATAAGCTCAGAAAATATGAAACGTTGATGTTACAGAAAAGGGAGAATTATGCAACATTTGTGAAAAGAGAAAACATGAAGTGGTCGGGGAGGCAGCTAGTAGCTGTAGGGATTTGTGGTAATTGCTTTATGTGACCTACAGCAATCTATTATGTTCTCTATACAGAAAATTGGCTTGTGAGGTAGAAGCTTTTTTTTTTTTTTTTTTTTTTGTAAAAACAAGACAAAACAATAACAAAAAAACCCCAAACAAACATGCAGGACAGACTGAAATCTTTAACGATTTTGTGGGAAAATGTATTATGATCTAATGAAACCAAATAAACATTTGGGTCCAATTTGTACCCAATTTTAAAAGATGAGCTTGGAATAAAAAACCGTACACTACTGCGCCCTCAGTGAAACATGGTAGTGGCAGCATCATGCCATAAGGTTACACTTTGCTTATGTACTGGTTTTATTTTTTAGATGGATGAAGTTATGACCCAGAACTGTAAAAAAAAGAAGAAAAAAAACACACATGCCAATTTAAAAGCTGATTTGTTTAATTTATTCCTTTTGCAAAAACAGATTATCATATCCATAGTGGAATCAGTCTTTGTACACTCAAAGTTAAAATAATAAAAAAAATGTATTTATTTACACTTTTATGTACATTTGATCATCTTCACTGTGATGAATTATTTGAGGGAAGTTTGCAATATTCACAATTGTAAAGTTATTAAAAAAAAACCACGTAAAATTGTTCATTATTGAGCTTCCATGTCTCCAACAAAAAGGTAAAAACAAGTCCAACTTAAATTCAATTCATATTCCACTCATAAAAGAATTCATGACGATTAAATAAATAAATAAATAGATAAAATAAAGCAATTCATTTTTTTCAGCTCAGGAAACGCATCCGTTGTGTTTGTCAAATTACTGTTTTGTTTCCTTAAAATAACCTGCTTTTATCATCAAATGAGTGCTGATTAGAAAACTCAGTCCTTACCATTTAACTATAAGTTCTTTAAACTTTTAATATTAAATGTTTTTAATATTTTTACTATTTGGAACAAAAATAATAATAATAATAAAAAAATCAGCATCTGGATCTTGGTATTTAACATGAAAATCCAACATGATTCCAATCTCAGTACCTTCTGTAATATTATTATCTCTCCCAGGAGGGGAGATTTCTCTCTGTGCCAATTAACTTGAGTGAAGCTGCCAATTAGTGATTCTCCAGCTATCACAGTGCCTCTAATTCTGTTTCATTCAGCTGTTTTGTGTTCCATGCTGCTTTTACGTGAAGGTTAAATATCCAAAATCCTTTTTGTTACTGTTTGCTCCAACAGCTACTTTTCCTGTGTTGCATTAAGCGTCACTGCACAACTTATGTTCTTTTTGTGGAACTTAAATTTTCGGTGAATATTTGTTTCCCCCCCCCCCCCCCCCGTCGTCTTCTTATGGCACACTATGCAGCCGTTCAGTCCAGAGTGCGACGCGCGCCCGCAGTAATGTTTGCGTTGATGTCTGTGTTCGCGTGCAGGACCAGAATGCCAAGGAGAAAGCTCTGCAAAGCATCTCGTCCATGTCCTCGGCTCAGATCGTCTCAGCCACCGCCATACACAGCAAGCTGCTGCCTGGAATAGTGCGAGCCAGCTTCCCCGGCAACGCTCAGGTACAACACGCACACGCTTGCACACAGGGACACGCTTGCATTTGTCCTCAACAAATAAATACGGGGACAACAATGGAGCAGTTTATCTGAATAATCTATTAGCCACACATGCGTAGATACAGGTGCTGGAACACAGAGGAACAAGCACATTGCTTTGCATTTGTAGTTTGCATTCACCGTGTGGTGTATTAATACGTGAATTTATTTTCAGCTGTGGCAGGGGATGATTCCAGGAGGGCAGTCCAGCTCCACCACAGAAGAGTGAGTCACGTTTCTAAAGCCTTCTTATCTGACTCGTCGCTGTAAATTCAGCTGCTCGTTCGTCCTTCCAGTAAAGCCTCATGTTGTTGCAAATTAATTGAAGAAGAAAAATAAAATAAAATGAACATTTTGTTATCAAGTCGTACATCTATTTTATTCCATCATGTAGTTTTATTTATTTATTTTTTTTCTACAAAATCAGCTTGGCAGAATGTAACAAAGGTAAATAGAAACGAGGCACTTTCCCGAATGTTTTAGTTGAGTGGAAGAGACTAAAATCTAAACAAGAGCTGTTCGTCTTCATTTTGTAAGGCAGAAAGAAAAGTGTCAGTGAATGCAACAGGTTTATACAATGCATGTTGACAAAATTCCCCATAGACAAGAAATAATCAAACAAACAAAAAAAAAAACAAAAAAACAAGAGGTTTACTGAGACCTTTATGTATTTCAAGGTTAGCTGTACTTCAGGTTTGTAGGTAATTTTCCATTGTTGCATTGAGTTGTGCCATCATACTCAGTGTGCTTAACCTTTAAAGAGATATTAATATTACTGTTTGGTGATGTCACTTTTTCAAAATCTAAACACCCAAATGTCAGCAGACTACATGATCTCCCTTCAAGCTTCATATGTGTGGGAGATTTAGATTTAAACATTTTCATTCAATGAAGATGTTTTGTTTTTTGGGGTTTTTTTTCTGATTGGACGTCTGACAGGCATCTCTAAAAGTTCTAACCAAACAGTGTGTGTCAAGTTTGTAAAAAAAAAAAAAGAACGAGAGATAATTTAGATTTTTTCTCATAAACCGCATTTTATTATTAAAGCCTAGTTTTAATTGCTGGCCAACTTTATCATTTCATACTGTAAGGATTCATCTCTGGATGGACTCTGAAATATTAATAGCATTTTCAGACAGAAAAAAAAAAATGGTGGTAGAATTTAAAATGTTACTTTAAATATAAAATTAACCAGAGGTAGAAATTATTTGGCCTTCGCTCCTCATCACTGACAACATATTTCAGCTTCTTTCTCTAATTTGCTTTTTCTTTTTCATCAATACAAAGTAGCGCTGTGAATTCTCTGAAGGCACAAATGTGATTTAGCTCTATGAGGATATGGAGAAGAGTGCCTTTTTTCTGGAGATGAAAAACATCAAAGACTTCAATATAATTTATTATGCATCTGAATCTATAATCAGACTGTATCTGCATGATTGTCGCAGCTTATGTTCAGAAACAATTAACTTGATTAATTCACACGACTGATGCGTCGAATCTGTCTGCCATCATATTGGCAAACACTGATTACCTAGTCAATGCCAACTTGAAGACCACCTGTTGAGTTTAAAATTAGGTGCAAATTTTAAACCCTGCCTCCTGCTGTTTCCTTCTCTTGCTTTAATGTCTGTTAATATAACTCATAGTATTTCCCTGCTTGTTGTACTATTGGATCTGATGATAATGGCAGCAATTGGGGCTGTGCAGCTTTCATTGAACACGGAGCTGCTCTTGACCTCTTCACTCCTGCTTTGGTTCATACAAGACAGAGAACAGAAAACTTTTTTTTGTATAATGCAAGTACAAAAAGGCTGGTCCCACTGTGTCTCTTTTTCTTCCAGTCTTTTTGTGTGTGTGTGTGTGCGTGTGTGCGCGTGTGTAATGTGTTCTTGTGTGTTTCTCTGAATCTCTCAGCATCAAGCCGTTCTCCCAGCAGGCCTACCCTGTGCAGACAGCAGGGACCACCACAATCGCAGGTGAGAGGGACCATGGGACAATTATCTTCTTTCTGTAAAGCAGACCGTCAGCTCTCTCTCCTGCCATTTATGATGTTTCCTCACCACAGGGTGGTCTTTGACTGCCAAGGCACACGGGTTACTTGAGCTACTGTCTTTGTCTCGCGAAGGAGGTCGAAAAGAGGGAAAACGGTGTCAAACTGACTTTTCTCATAATTCATGAGCTCTACGCTCACTCTTAGAAAATGTATTTAAAAGCAATACATTTGTTTTAAATTTATTTAAACATAATCTTGCCACCTAAACCAGAATTTACAGATTCAAACTATTACACATTTTTAAATGACTTAGAAGTCCTAACGTGCCGGTATTTGTGAATTAATTTCTCATTTGTTTTCGTGAACTGTTGACAAGAAAACACTCACGTGAATTTATTTGAATAATTAAGTGCTGTTTTTGACACCCAACTGATGTTTACAACTTGTATTAGAAAGATTTCAACCACCATTATAGATAAACCCAAATGTTTTCATGACATTAAATGCTTAAGTGTGATTTGACAACTTTGGCAGTTCAGCCACCACAACAAGATCTACAAACATTTTGACTGTCTTTTCTTCTCTTTTTTGTAGTTAAGATCTCCAGATGAATAACATTAAAAACAAATCTTATCAACAACTCATGTAAATGAGGACATATTTTAAGAAAAGCAGCTTTCAAAGTTTCTATGTTAAATACAAGTCAGTCATCGTGAGCTTCACTTTCTATCTGGTGTGGAAAATAAAAAGTACATAAATTCAATTGTGCGTTTCTCGTTAAATGACTCCATCCAGTAAAAAAAAACAAAAAAAAAAACAGTAGCTAAGCACAGCAGCGGAAAAAACCAAAAATTACTTTCAGAAATATTTTGTGACGGTGCGCCATGATGGTGTTGATTTGGGTGTGTAACTGTGTTTTTCGGCGTGTTTTGGTCAGCCTACGAGCCTGCTGCAGCAGCCCAAACACACAGAGAGCCAGCATGGCAGGGGCGATCCATCGGCACCACCAAACTACGACTGTTGGAGTTTTCATCTTTCTTAGAGACGCAGAGGGATCAGGAAGCCGTGAGTACACACACGCACACGCACGCACATAGACGCACACAAGCGCACAGGCATGCACACACACACACGCACACGCACACACACAGACACACAGACAGAGACAGCAGTCTACAATAAGCACTCCCTATTGTCCTATAAACAGAGATGACAGATAACCCTACAGCAGAGAACAGCATTAAAGCCCTTTGTGTGTCTCCTTGTATGAATAACCTTTGTAAAGCTCTATCTCTCTGTCTGCTCAGCCTATCTGTCATCTTGCCACATCGGGGACTCATTGTCATTTTTCTACCTTGGGCTCACGGACAGCTGGCATTCATCTTGTTGCTTTCTGTTTGGACAGTACATAAAAATGTTCTACAATGGCTTTGAAATGGATTCTATTGTGCAGCGGCGTCACCTTCCCTGCATGATTTATCCTACTGTAAATAGATGGAGCGAGAAGCGTCCTTAAATGCAGACCACGTCACAATGCAACTAAAATCCATGACTAACCTCTATTAGTTTGGCAAACATCTCGGATTATTATTCATAGTTCAAAACGGAGATTTTTAAACTCGAATGCGCTTGTCATGTCTTCGAATTTTACAAAACAGATCATTCTTGATCAGAATCAGAATGATCATTCTGACACAAGAACACAGCAGAGTACAGTCATCAGAATACAGTTTGTTTTTTTTTTTTTTTAGCAGTGTGCCTTTCGTAAGAATGATCGGTGGCACTCCTTTTATTTTGCACATCATGGCTGTTGGTATTTTTTGCCACTGAAAATATTTTGCTAACATCTGATTTATCGGGAAACATTTGGAAAAAGGCCTGGAAGTGAAGCTTTAAATTTGGTTTGAGCAACTTCTATGCTGATGTGGCAAAAAAATAAAAATAAAAAAAAAAAAGGTTGGATCAATTATATCACAAGTTTTTTTTCTGACAGATCACCATCACCAGACTTTTTAATCTTTATCATCGTCCATATGTGTAAAATTCACGACCTTGAAACATATTCATTGCTAAAATTTTAACATTCATACTGATGCAACTCACACCGATGTTACAGAGAAAGTTCAGAGAAACAATGGATGTGAGGATGTAAAATGTACTTTTCCAACTCTTGACTCGTCTATATCCTTTTTGCAGTACAACAAGCACCTGTTTGTGCACATCAGCCAGAGCAACCCGAGCTACAGCGACCCGCTGCTGGAGTGTGTGGACATCAGGCAAATCTACGACAAGTTCCCCGAGAAGAAGGGAGGTCTTAAGGAGCTTTTCAGCAAGGGCCCACAGAACGCATTCTACCTGATCAAGTTCTGGGTAAAGAAATTTGCTAATTTGTTTTTACGATCCGATTTTTCCAAAATAAAATATTCATGCACTAAGAGTATTTTTTTTAAAAATTGCCCAAATGCAAATCACCTTTGTGAGCGCTCCGTACTTTTCCATGCATGTTTGTCTTTGTCTGCACTTCCAGGTGTGTGTGTGTGTGCGTGTACTTGTGTGTGCTGTGTCTTTCCACCTGGGATACAGAGGTGGTGGGTTGATGAAAGCTCAGTCGCTTTGTTTGAACACCTGCTCACCTCCTGACTCAGAGGTTGCTCTCCCTCTACCATACTGTGTGTGTGAGCGTGTGTGTTTAAAGTATGTTTCTCACTTCGCTGTTCTTTCTCCAAACGCTTCAGGCCAATTTATAAAACTTTCAAGAATTTTGCCCTCAAAATAACTCATCTATAGCAGCTGTGACACAGCGGGTTGCCTTCTGCCAACCAGGTTTAACAAGTGAAAGAACTGACAGGCTTTATATTTCATATACGCCACCAGAAAACATATAGCCCCATATTAGCATATACATAGGATTTCTTAACTTTGTAATAGTGATGGGGAGAACAGGTAGACGTTCAAGATTGGGTTGAATATATTATTGCTCTGACTGTACAGAATATATTAGTGAAACAAATGAAGTCCCAGAACCTTTTAGACAAGATACTGTCATTGAGTTTGATGCATAAAAAGTTATTCCTAGATGACAAAACATCAAGTTTTTTTGTTTTTTTTTTTAATTCCAAGTACCTTTGTCTCCTGCAGGAAATAAAGTCTTAAATTCTGCAACAGCTGCAAAAATCCACGGATGCACACAGAACCCTCAGCTTTCTTAATTAGATCTAAGAAAGACCGAGACGAACTCTAGCTATGTTTATTTCAGTTTATGTGTTTAGTGCCAGTTTACAACAAATGTCATCTAAAGGCGCTTCACGAAAGTTCATCTCCGATCATAAAGAAACATGTAATCAATCAACCCAACAACATCTGAACATTTAGATAGTGAAATTCAGCTACATAGATTCCAGTTAGATAATGATTGCATCACAGTAATAATTATCTAAGAAGATCCAGTGCATTGCCAAGACATTGACTTTGCTGCTCTTCCTGCTCCTGAGCAAGTATCTGGCGACAGTGGACAGGTGGCTGCATTAAGTTGTTGACTTTGCAATTCGTCTTCCTGAGCGAGCATGTATCTCAGCAAAACTGCCGTAATTTGATGGCATATTAACTTGCGACTTCAGAACTTGATAAGCAAATGAGGTCATTTATCTCTATTGACATGATATATTGGAACATGCAGGACAGAGAACATTGAGGACGAGGGTCAGTGGCTTCATACTTACAAGTTATCATTCCTGGGTTCCAAGCTGGGTAAAATGGATGTGAATATGTGCAATTTTATGGACAAGTGCAGCCACAAAACTGAGGAAGGCTATGGTTATAGTTATATTAAAACTGCTGAACTTACATAAAGGGGCACAAAGTGTGCAAAGAAAAATATCCTCATCTCTATCTCCAGCCTGAATCATTAATAAAAGGTAGATGGATCAATGCTTTCATCTTGCTTACACCCCATTGTGATCATAGACTCTGTGTGTTGTGGGTGACGTCAAAACTCATAAGACTGGGTAATACTTCATAGGCTTGCGTTGATAATAGTTCTTGCAACGAGAATCCTCTGAAATTAGGAGTGACGTCACTCCCTGCTCAGACTTTAAAACAAAATCTAATGTAGAATTAGCATCTGATGATTAGTTGACATGAAAGCAAATGATTGTCGAGCTCATCAATGGCATTCTAGTATCCAGTGAGTGCAGTAAACAGATTAAGGTGTCAGAAAGACTAAGCAGCCACCATGAGGTCGTCCCCTAGTTTAACGCTGCTTACCACCAGCCAGTTCAGCAAATGAAACCATACTAGCTCATGGGAAACATCTATTGATTCAGCATTTCATGAAAGAGAATGGGAGTCCATTGCAGCTGGCCCCTAGGGACCATCAGAGATATTGCACTTTAAGTCACTGGACGACAACATAAATCTTTCACATACATTAGGATGGATTTACTGTATTCCACGTAGGCTTTGTATTACTCTTAATTCACAAAAACAAACTTTAGACTTTATATTGGCTCCTGCTTCAAAGCCTCAATTCAACTCCAACACAATGTCTGAGACTGAAGTCTCAGGAACGATGTTTATGTCATGTAATCAGGGGTGAGCTGGTGAGTGTAGGTCATTTGAATAAATCATTAGTTTTTGTCTTTTTTGCGTTACCACGGAGGTGCCCAAGTCCAGTTCTCCAGAGTTTCCATCCGGCAACTTTTACATGCGTCCCTTCCCCAACACACCTGAGTCAAATGCCTGAATGTCTTCATCAGCACATCATTCAGCTCTAGAGGCCTGGTAATGAGCCATTCATCTGATTCAGGTGTGTTTGTTGTTGTGCGTACAATAGCAGCGAGTCTGAGCCACAGTCTCCAGCTATGGCAGAAATTAGTTCCACCTGTTGAAACGCCAAGCTGGGAAAAATGTAATTTTTTACATTAAATAAAACCATAAAAAATTTTTTCATGGTTTGTTAAAAAAAAAAAAAAAAAAAAAAAAAAAAACTAAAATCATTTTATTTTGGCTTCATAATAATGGCCACACTGACAACTCTTAAACCGAACCGTTTAAAACGTTTCCTAACAGAAACTTGCCTTTAACTTTTCCCATTCACACGTTCACTCTGACGGTGGTGAGCTACATTGTAGCCACAGCTGTCCAACCAGATTAGTTCTTTGACATTATGTACTGTGTTTTGTTTTTCATTACAAAAAAATGATCCAACTCCGGAACATTGAAATTATGATAAAAGGATCACAATATGGCTGTTTAGATGGACAAGAAAACTGAAAACCATCTCCATTCTGAATGTGGAAATTAGCCTGCTAAAACTCCCGATGTTGCCCTGAATTAAATCATTTTCCAAAAACTTGATCATTATTTAAAGAAATAATAATCAAAATCTTAAAGAGAAATCAGAAAAGAAAGTCTAAAACTGCTCCTGTCCAGTTTGTGGCAGTGCTGTAGATATAAAGAAAACATCAACCTGCCCGAAAACATCCACCTGTTGCTATGGTAATCTATATCACTTGCTCTGAATGTTAAACAATTTCCACACGCCAATGAAATAACCGCAGCAACATCATCAGTTCAAACCTCAGCGGACATCTGAGTTGCATGGAAAGCAAAACATTTAGAAAATGGACTTATCAATCGGGAGGACAATATTTAGAAATGATGACAGCCCTCTTTGCTTTTGGAAAATATCACTTTGCTTTAACTTACAAAGGCAATAAATACCTTTCAGTTAATTTATTTCAATATTCTCAGTTTTATTGCTTAGTTTTTTTGGCAAAAACTCAGCAACAGGCACAAAAACCGATAAACGCTTCACTTATCAGAGACAAATTCAAAGCAAATAGCCTCCATCTTCCTCGCCGATGCTAGAAAACTTTGACAGGAGAATCCCCGCTGTGCACGGATGACAAAGCTGCTGGTCAGCAGAATTCATAGACAGGAGGGCAGAAACCTACAGAGTAGTGAAGTGGGCTCGGAGCACAATAAGAGCAGAACTGATGAGATATACTCAAACAAAGAGTGAGTTTGTGCATTATGTCGAGAGCCTCCTCTCTGAATTTAATTAAAAAGCTCTCAGATCTACCACAATGGAACATGTTTCTGATAATCTGCTGCTTTAACAGAGCTCAGTTTGATCTTGATGTGTGTGTGTGTGTGTGTGCGTGTGTGAGCGTGGATGACTGCTGTACATGTTGGTGGTGCAGCATATGGTGTTTGTGCATTTGTGTGTGTTTGCTCACAGCTCGGAGACACTCAGTGCTCCTTAGAGAACTCATTACAAAAAGGGAGAAACCCTTCCCACGTCTCCCGACCTGTAATCCAGGTACAGCGTGTTCTCGCTGCTCTGATTAAACATTTTTCTTCTTTAGTAACAGAACTATGAATACAGATATTGTGTTAATGCCAGCAACCGCACCAGCACTTACATGACAGAACAAACAAATTAACTACGTTTCCGCAGGGTTTTAAAAAGTGTTGAGCTTCATCGTCTCAGGTGAAATATTTTTTTGTTTCCTCTTCAAGTTGTGGTGCTTTAGTTTCTGTAAGGAACCGTTTGTTTTCCCTCTTGGAAGGCATTGCTAAACATTTCACCATTTCTCAAAACCTGTAAAAAATAATAATAATAATAAAAAAATTAACTCTTGAAACCTGAGCTATAAAATTAAAATTTTCTCCTACTTTCCATGACAAAAAAAATGACTCTATCAATACGTCCAAGTGTAATTTCTGTCAAATTTTATTAATTACATGAATGACAGGAAACATCACTACCAGGTGGTTCAATTCCAAGAAAATGCAGGGACATTTTACCACCAGGGGGCACTGTTTTCTTCCTCCTTAGAAATGAAGCAGTGCTGATGTTGCATTTTATCATCTTCTAGGAGTTTTTAGATGAATTCCTGCAACATCCTAATGTTTCACCTATTTCCTGGGGGGTGTTGTCTTCAGGCGGATCTCAATTACAGCGTTCCGGAAGACTCTGTGGCCTTCTACGGTGTGACCAGCCAGTACGAGAGTTCAGAGAGCATATCCATCAGCTGCTCCACAAAGGTCTGCTCCTTCGGCAAGCAGGTGGTGGAGAAAGTGGAGGTGAGTAGGACTGCAACTTTTCTTTACATGCTGTTCATGTTTTTTTTTTTTTAATCAAACTAGATTAAAATGCCTTGTTCAAAGCATATTTTTCTATTTTTATTGATAAGTAAGGTCAAAGAATTTTGGGATTTATACTAATTTTTTTCATTTTGGCAGAGTGATGAGCTGTTGTAGAATGAAAAACAATAACATATTATTCATCCAGGTGATTTCGTTGTCAGATAAACCAAGAAACATTTCCTATATTTGCTGATTCAAGGTTTTTCCCATAATACGCACTCAGTCACGCATTACCAGCACCCGTGTTTTCATCCAGTTTTCATGTTAAAAATATCTAAACACAGCCTAGCACCTTCGATGAAAATGTTTTCTTTAATCAGCCAAACTCTACCGTTCACAATTGGAACTTTAGAAATGCAGCCGTTCAGATGATTTGGGACTGATGTGCACCATTCAGAAGAGCAGAGATGGACGTGACAGTTGAAATTAACAAAGAGAAATCACCCTAACCCTGTCCCATCCCCGCTGTCTGACAGACGGAGTATGCCACGTTTGAAAACGGACGGTTCGTCTACAGAATCAGTCGCTCTCCCATGTGTGAATACATGATCAACTTCATCCACAAGCTGAAGCACCTGCCAGAGAAATACATGATGAACAGCGTGCTGGAGAACTTCACAATTCTGCTGGTGAGAGCAACAATGGTTAAACGGCTTTCTGTTTTAAAATAAAACCATTAGTTTGTTTTGTATACTTTAAGTGTGTAATTTTTTATGTTATAATTTTTTGACATATGTCAGTAAGTGAATATCTAGCTTGCCCAATCACACTGTTCCCGTCAGAAGCCGGCAATACTCGTCATTGGAATAAATTTCATATTAATTCCCGCCTGATGTAACATCTGCCATCAATTTATGGCAAATTTTTCTACTTTAAAATGAGCAAAAACAACTGAGGACTCTGAAAATGTCTGGCTTTTTTACATGCATAATGCGTAGCAAGCTTTTTTTTTTTTTTTTTTTAGAAACATCAAAGTAGTTTTCTGTGTGACCAGTCCTCCAGAGTTACTACTTCTCAACTTTTAAAAGTAGCCTAACCCTGCTCTATTTGGAGGCAAATGTATTTTAAGGCATTTTTAATCTGTTTTGACGTCCAGGTGGTGAGCAACAGAGAAACCCGGGAGACCTTGCTGTGCATGGCGTGCGTGTTTGAGGTGTCGAACAACGACCACGGAGCGCAGCACCACATCTATCGACTAGTCAAGGAATAGCACACTCCCCTTCGTTAACACATGCACATCTATGGCCTTCGCTTGGTGATTATTCACGGTGACACTGAAGGGAGAAATATAGATCCCTGAAAAAAAAAAAAAAAAAAAACTACCAAAATTTCAGTTCACCAAAAAAAGAAAAAAAAAAAAACAAAAGTAATCAGTCAAGGAAAAAAATGGCTACATTTTCACTGCCACTTTATAAACCACCAACGAAGGCAGTGACAGTGTAGCCATGACACCCTGTGAGAATCAACGCGGTTGGTTTTTCCCAAGAACTCCCTGGGATGAGGAGCAGCCGTCATCTCTCCCACTAATTAAGTTTTCTGAGTGCATCAGAACTTTACAGCTGTGAACATGGGAATATAAGTGGGATTCGTGTTAAGAGCCTTCGGGAAAAGCTAGAGAAAGAAAGAAAAAAAAACAAAAAAACAATTTTCGCCCCCTGGTGGAGAAAAATCCCTCCTCAGCCAAGACGTACTGAAGGTCAGACCCTGTGTATCATCAATAACCTGTTGGAGAAAAGGACATATCTGCATTATGGTATAGTAGACTAGAGATCTGGATGTGTACAGATAGACTCTGTGGGTTGTTCCAGTGGAGCTCTTGCACAAATGAAGAGGTTTGTCCCAAAGAAAAAGAATGAAGTTTTTACCTTTTTGTATGTTTTCCTTAAAAACACACACACACACGCACTCACACACAAAAACATTTTCAACTTTGGGATCTTGTTTATTGATTGTAGCATATAGATTATATTTCAATTCCCTGCTTGTTATCTAAAATTTATAAAAGCATAACGGGGGAGAAAACAAGAAGAAATTCAGGTACCTTTTTGTGCAGCAGGTGACTCTTTCTTCATCAAGCCCTTTAGATTTTAGTCCAGGTCTAACTGAATCCAGCACAGAAAGACCGAGACAAAGGATTATAAACGTGATCCAACTCGCCAAGATCATAGTTTTAAACATATTGTTCAGATTTCTTGGAAAATCACTGTGATTTTTTTTTTTTTTTTTTTTGTCTTTTTACTACATACTTTGTCCAGCTGTTAGATAGGCTTTCGTTTAACTCTCATCATTTTAACATATGCTCCTTATTTTAGTATTTGTACCAGCAAAGTGGAGCCTTAATGTCCATACCGCCAAAACCTGAGATACTTCTCCACCCACATTACCACTGAACTGACCGCCCTGACTCGAAGCCTTAGAACCTCCAACATCAGGATTATAGATCACACCCTTTCCCTCTTTTATGAATCCGAAACCAAAAAAACGCTGATGATGGTGATGATCATGATGATGATGATGATGATGATGGAGTATACTGTAGCAGGTGTGGTCCGACTCCGTCATGCTCAGCAGCGTGAAGTGCCTTTGGCTGGAGACGGCAGTAAACTTTTCTGTTCTGATTCCCTGATGGTTCCATGTTTTAGAGGAAGCTCTGTAGACGTAAGTTAACTGTAAGTTTGGACCTTCGTTTTTCTGGCGGCCACACAGGCACCAGAAAAACGAATATCCGAAGTCCGATATTTAATGTATTTTATTTTATTTTTTTTTTAATGGCAGTCAGCACTGGATCCTCCTGGATGATCAGTGTAATTTCACGATACCAGTGGAATATGTTCTTATTCTTTTGGTATTTGATGGCAGTGTTTGCTTGTATTTGTTTTTGTGCTTCACATGTGACTGCTTCATGTGAGAAGAGCTTGCACACTCACTGTAGTCTGGTGCCTCATTCGAATGAAATTTCTTTTTAGGAGAAAAATAGTTAAACAGAGACCAATTCGAACATGAATCTTTACTGTCGGATTGTTTGTTCAGTTTTCTACAGTGGTCTATTCAGGCACTGGGCTGATGTCATAACCTCTAGGAAAAATACCAGCTTCACTATATTAAATTTAAAACTATTATTCAAAACTAAAGAGCAACAATTATTCCCTCAGCAGCTGGAATACAGTAATATGCAGTGGATCTCAAATGTGTACACATCCCTATTAAAAAAAAAAAGACATATTTTTATAGCAATTTCTTGAGATAATTTGACATTTATATTTTCAGATCAACTGAAAATATAAATGCAATATAAAGATGCATTAACGTTGATGCATACATTTGCACACCCTAAACTCTAACATTGTTCGGGTAAAATAAACTTCAGCATTTGGTTTTCTTTGAGTCCCACATAATGACTTCAGAATATCGGCCCACTCCTCTGTGCATAAGACTGATTTATCTTTTAACTCTAGCTGGCATTTTCAACACTTTTCTTATGGTGAAAAATGACAGTCATTTTCACATAGCGAATGTTGAGCATAAACTGATGGGTTTGCAAAAATCCAAGTCCAATCTGAAGACAACCAATCCCTTAACATTTTATGGCCAATATCATGTTTCATTATAATTAGTGTGTGATTTGGTAATTGTTATTTCTGTGATGCTTATATTTGTTTGATCATTCTCCTTTTAACTGAACTCGGACTAGTTTGGACTACAGATCTTCTGTCCAGCATCCTGCTTTGTAGTACAAACCTAAGGCTCAATACAGATGATTATTTATGTCTTGTAATGGTTCTGTTTTCCCATGTTTTTACTAAATTTTATCGAAGGTATGAGTCATATCTTCATCCAATGACAGAATTGTGATCAATTGTAGCCTTTCCACAAACTATGGCTTTAGCTAAAGAGTAGAGATGCCAGAAAATCCCAAAGTGAAGGGAGGCGTGAAGTTAAACACACTGACTGCTGGAACTGAATCAAAAAGGTCACCCAAGTCTGCAGAGCATAATTTTATAACAATTTGTTTTTGCGATTTTCTCACATCTTTTCGGCGAGCTCTGTTTTTAATTTTATCCGTACAGATTAGATCAGGGAAAGGTTTTGAAAGGATTTATCAATTCCTTTAACATCTCAAAATGCCTTCAGTTGCATTTTTGAAAACCCTTTTGTTGTGCAGCAACAAGTGGGAGAGGAGAAGTTAATATCCACCGTTGTGCTTCACTCAGCATCTGGTCACCTTCGCTCTCTTTCTGGCATCTTTTTAAAGATTTAAAATCTAAAAACTGTGTGATGGAACGTTTTTTGCGTTTTGTTTTAAACGAACAATTTAAAATACTTGTATATTTTTACACAGGAAAACAACCCACACCTGCTCAGTTCAGGGCATTTTCGAAGGTTTAAGACATGATAGTTGGCCACAAATACTAAGCTACAGCCATTCTGTGCATCATCAAAATGCCAGATTATGGCCAGATTCTTTAAAATGTGCAAAAAAAAATGTAGTTCAAATTAAAACACGAGGATCTCAAAACTAAAGCTAAAAAGATAATGAAATAAATACAACATCCAGTGGAAACAGAGTAAATTATGTCCCACCAAAAGGAACAACTGCTCAGAGAACCAAAACCTTTTTACACAGCAAAAAAGAAAACATTTTTAAAAAAAAGCAAAATATGAAATAAAGATTTGATGAACCAAATTATTTTATAGGCTATGGTAAAAAAAAAAAAAAATAAATAAATAAAAATTTTATAAAAATAAAAAAAGGGCATCAGGCAGAAACTTTGAGCCCAATCCCTTGATGAACCATTGCCAAATTTGTCCATAGCAATATGGACAAGATAGTTTCTCTATTCATGCTGCGTTGGATAAAAGAAAGTATGTTCAGAAGCGCAGGAAACGTAGGCTTTAATCTCCACCGTGCACTTATGACACACTTTAACTATAATTTAGCTAAATTTGTATTTACTAACATCCTGCAAGGAAATAATATTATTTGCCTATTTTATAGGAACCAACTCTCATCATAGCTGCATATGAGCTAACAGAGACGTTCATCTGATACCATGAATTGTCTCACGTCATGCAAGCCGTAACATTTTCCTGAGCTATCTGAATAGTTTCAGTGGAAGCTGCGTCACGAGTATTAAAATTCCTCACAAACTTAGTAAATGTGTTTTTTTTTTGTTGTTTTTTTTTACCAATTTGAAAACATTTCCACCAAGCAAATGCTGAACTACCAAAATTTGAAGATGACAATAGATGCAATGTAAAAATGGGGACCAGAAAAGTGTAAATGTTTTTTTAAAAAAGAAAACCTTACAGGAGTTATGTGGTTGTTTCCAGCTGCGATGGTCAGAAGTGTCCAGGAGATGCAATGCTATGCAGCACAGACCTCAAAGCTGAAATAATTATTTGCAATGACATCTGAAAGACATCCAGTCTGACCATTCTTTCTTTATTGTTTTTAAATTTGTCTCTGTTAACCCTAAGACCTCTGTGGTTTCGACCCTCACTGAGTTTTGTCCCATGCTGCAGTATTTTGTTTGCAGACAGGCTAAAAGAGTCTTTCTATTCCGGAATCAACATGCAACACGTGAGTGTTAACCTTGCAGGCGGCCTCGAAGCCGCTGATGCTGTTTGGACGTAGTCTACCACCTGCTTACCAAAGACGGTCGTGATGTGGGACAAAACACAGCAGACTAGTGATGTCGCGGGAGCCGCATGAGGCTAGAAGCTGCTTATCTCAAAAGAAATGAACCTGGACTCATCCTAACATCTCAGATATGGAGGATGTGCAGGAAACAGGCCTCTCTAAACGGTGACTTCTTAAAAGAGGCCTGTTAGCAGTCACTCAGCTGTTCACTGTCGATTACCTACCAATCATAACGGCACCAGAGGCTGACTCAGTGTGTATACTCCATGCCAGAAGGTTTCAGTGGAGTTTCTCAGTCATTGTTGTCCGTGTGCTTAATGTCGTCTCGTGTGTGTGTGTGTGTAAGTGGGGCATTTATCTCCTATCCTGAACCACGTGTGGCACAGAAATCCCTGTCTGTAAATCAGCTCCAAAATGGCCTTGAAACTTTTCTCTCTGGTGGCCGTGCAGCGCGGCTGTCCGTTCACCGAGGGTTTCCAGAAGGTGCTTTGTATGAAAGTGACAATAACCTTTATTACAGATGTTGTGTATATCTTTGATATTCCGATGTTATCCTATTTTGTGAAGAAGAGAGAACATTTAGAAAAAGAAAAAAAATCCAGAAACTAGTTATATGTGTGTATGTATTGGTATTGCACAGGGTCTGATCTTTGCTTTGTAACTTTTATCCCCTTCATATGGCTAAAAGTATGTTAGATATTTTCTAGCTTTGTAGAGACTTTGTACGCATATGCTATTCAGTTTAAATAAATTGTCAGTTCTAAACTGTGACTTTGCTTTATTTATTCATTGTTTCTTCGCTTCAGTACTTCCTAAAATTAAAAATGTTCTTCAAACTGAACTACTGCATGGACAATAAGCGACATTGATATCTAGAAGGGAAACACACTATCGTTCAACTCTTGGGTTCCTACATTATATGTCAAACACTGGAGTCTTACTGGATTCTAAGGTGAAAAGATTTAAATCTGATTCAGAACATTTCTTTAAGTTGAAGTCCACATAGATTTCATACAATAAGAAACAAGTGTTAATTCAACTGACCTTTCTATGTTTCTTCACTCCATCGACAACAGAGACTTTGACTGAGGCTGCTGTGCTTGACATTGCTGTTCTGTTAACCAGTTGGACCGGGCTCCGGCTCCTCTTTCATTTACAGAGGAGTTAACAGTGGACTTAATGACTGCAAGGTGCCCAGGTCCTGAGGCTGTCAGCAAGCCCTGGTCATCAGCCACACTGATGACGTTGTGTTCGACTCGAATGAATTTAGTTGCTTGTCCTGCTAACTGATGGCAGCAGAGCCTTGGATGCGCTGCACGGTCTGACACTGACGATGAATCTCGCACTCCTGGGAAGACTGGCAGCTGTCATAAATGTTTTCCACTTGTAGATAATCTCACAAGTGATTATCCACACTTGTGAGATAATGTGGTCCACCATTCCACGCAGAATGGTGGACCTGAAACAGCTTGAAATAGCCATGACCTTATAACTCTTACCAGATTAACGAGGATAATCAGACCTAATCCAGTGTGACTTTTTTATTTATTTATTTATTTTTTTGTATACTTAAGGTCAGTTATACACAATTTAAAAACCTGGTAAGGACTAGATACTATTTTTAAACTTTATTTATTATTACTATTAGCATCAAATCCTATTATTTGGAGGACTGCATATTTACAGAATTGTGTTTTAGGTTTAAATTTGGAGGGGATTATGGAGGTCAGTATTTTACTTCACCACATTTATTCACACCCGTTTATTTATTCACAATGTTTCTTTCGAGATACTCTGCATCTCTAATTGAACTGTACTGAGCTTTAGCAAAACGGCTAATAAAAGTATAATCATCGGAAAAAATTAAACAGGCATTGTCTGCACTAAACTGACGTGCTTCAGGGTGTGTTCAAAAACCCTGGATTTTGTGGTGTTCCATTTAGAGCAACAAAAATTTTGTGATACAATTAAAAACTAAGATTTAATGTTGAAAAAAGAGAGAAAAGCAGTCAATATGCAAAGTTTATACACGTAACCAGTGAAAAGTTTCAACACACCTTCTCATTCAATTCAATTGGAAATTGGGGCCAAAACTAGCACATGTTCATTATTTAGGGAAAAAAAACAAACATTTTAATGGTTCTCAAAAGCTTTAAATTTGCTTGTCCAAACCATAGTGACCAAAAGACTCTCCAACATCTGGAGCCATGCAGCCTTAAATCTGACAATCCTGCAGAAACCAGCCTGAGTTAGAGAATAAATAAACAAACACTGGAGTTTGAGCCAGGCGGAAGACATATTGCATTTGAAATAAAAGTGAAATGTTGGTGAATGAATAGTTCAGACGGGATAGAGAGCATTTGTTAACAGACATTTGCTGCAAACTCTGATTTGGATTTGGGTTTTAGTGTCCAATTCTCACCTATTAGCTCTGCAAACTAGTACCAGAGTGGAAGGAAACAGCCGCGAGCAAAGAGTCGCTTTTCTGACATGCAGTGCCCTGTTTTGACAGCAGAGTGCGCTACAGTTCAAGAATCATAACTCCGTTTTTTTCATGAAATGAGAATCAAAACACCAGCTTCTTGCAGACTTTCACTGTAACAAGTCCAAGAAAATATCTGACAAAGATGTTACCCAACTATTAGCTTTGATTGATTATTGTTAGTATTTTTTTTTAAATTGGAACTTTTTTTAATTAAGCATTTATAACAAAACAACAAATAACAACTTTGGCACATCTTCAACCAACTCAGCTTCAACAGCCTGATAGTAGCCTCCTCTTCATGAAGCCTGCTTCCTTGGTCTTGTTAATTCTGTTGACATTTAAGGATCCAAACCTGACAGCTAATAATAGATGCACAGGTCATACACAGTGTGACCTCACAGGAAATGAGATCAAACACAGGAAAAACGTTCTGCTCTCACTCACTCTCTCTCTCACATCCCAGACGCAGGAACAACAATCCTCTTAATCCAAATCTACTGTTTGTAATGCACGCCTGCTACACACACTGCTGCTCTGGGTAATACTGTCTGCCCGTGTCTGATACGTGAACGCCTCTTCCCGTCTCTGCACGTGTGTGTTCACATTCCCAGGTGGTTTTCTAAAGCACTTTATTTACCAACAAACCCAGCCTGAGTGGAGGCTGCAGAACGCAAACATTAATGCTGCGTGTCGGGGATGGATGCACACACACACACACGCACGCACACGCACAAATGCATGCACACACACCAGAGTTGGACCACTTAACGCGGAACATATTCTGCTCTTAAACAGGGGATTACTGCTTCAGATATTATGCGAGAACTCTGCAGGGAGTAAAAGATGGATTTCCTTTGGCTTCTCAGTCGGCTCAGTTGAGCTGATAAACATTCAGAGATAAGATTATAAAGACGAAGCTGCGTAACAATGCAGGCTGCAGAATTAAGGTTTTATCATCAATCCAATGTTACTTTTTTTTGTTTGTTTTTTGCTTCTAACCCAGATTCATCAGGTTAGTCATTTAGGATACTGCTAAAAGTATCCTAAATGACTCAAATAACATATATCTAGGATGTGTTATTTGAGTGTTCCCTTTATTTTTTTGAGCAGTATATATATATAAATTAAAAAAAACACTCCAAATCTTGTATTACTGACTAAATTAGGAACTAATTTCAATAAATCTACCAGTGAGAACATGAAGACATTACTTGAGAAAATAGTTTTGAAAGCATAACTGTAAGTTTGTCCAAAAAAGTTTAAACAACCTCCGAACTGTGGAAAAAAAAAAAAAAAAAAAAAAAAGAAAAGTAGATATGGCTCCACAAATCGTCACTGACTGTGACAATTTTACACTGGACACTTTGCGTCTTGATTTCTGCATCTCTGCTCTCTTCCGTCAGATTCTGGGATCTTGATTTCCAAATAAAATGCAACATTTACTTTAAGCTGAAAATAAGGACCTTGGAGCACTGAAGAAGCCCTTATGCCAAATGACATCTCTCTGGCATTGCTTTGTATTCATGAATGAATGAACGCAAGGAATGTGACAATTACAGCCCGTTCTCTGGATACATCTATGTGCTGAGTCTTGAGGCTTGAGAATCTCACCAAATTCTTCAGTCGACCCACAGTTCCTTTAAGACTGTGGTTCTCAACATTGGTTGCACACCCTTTCTTTTCCAACCAAGTTTTTCTTTCCACTAAACTTTCCACTGACTGGTTAGCAGCTTTTCCAATAATTGTGAAGCTAAAACACAAATCTCTGTGAAAATATTTTTTAATCACTCTTCTTGGATATTCAAATTTGTTTTCGGTTTTTGTTAATAATAATCATCTGTGAAAAAGAAATACCAGAAAACAGATCATGTTGTGAATAATAAACCTGTATGAGATTAACATTTCATTTGCTTCAAGGAAGTAAATATTTTTCTGTCAAGGTACAATTAATTTACTTAACTTTGACAGTTGTCACAGTTTTTTTTTTTTTTTTTTTTTATCAGAGTGGGGGAGACGGGCTTCCATATTTATTTACCGAGTTTAAACAAACTGAAACAAGAGGCACCTCTGATCATCAGTGCAGGTTTCTGAATGACGATCAGTGGGCAGAGAGAGAGGGGGGTGGGGATGCGGGGGAGCGGGGGGCGTGTCCCGGCAGCTCCCGCAGCCTCCTGCTTCTGCCCCGCACATCAGAGCCGCCTGTCCCGACGCAAGGACGCTGTTCTCCTCCTCTCCTCTCCTCTCCGGAGCAACAGCAACCTGCCCCGGGGGAGAGGAACGAGGACCCGGCATGCAGCCTGCAGACACACCGGGACGGGATGTGAACTTTTTTTTTTTTTTTTGCTGAGAACTTTTGGTGATTTCTTTAAGAAGATGCGGGTTTTTCCCTGCGTGATCAGTTAAAGTCAGCAGAGGAAGCGCGTCAGCAGCACGTCGATTGGAATCAGGAATATAAACACAGAAACTTCTGTAGCAGAGATTCACTGGGAAACTTTTTCTTTCTTCCTTTTTGGAGATGGAGCCCGAGGAGGGGAAAGTGTCGGTGTGGGTCTGCCGAGAGGAGAAGCTGGTCTCCGGACTGACTAAACGAACCACCTGTGCCGACGTTGTGAGGGTTCTGCTGGAGGACCAGAACCTGCAGCAGGGCGCCGCCGCCGCGATGCTGTCCGGCTCTCCGCAGTCCTACTGCGTGGTGGAGAAGTGGAGAGGCTTCGAGAGGATTTTGCCCAACAAGACCAAGATCCTGCGGCTGTGGAGCGCCTGGGGCGACGAGCAGGAGAACGTCCGGTTCGTCCTTGTGAAGAGCGAGGCTTCGCTGCCCAACAACGGGCCCCGCAGTGCCGAGGCGCGGGTCGTCCCGAGCCGGGAGAGCGGCGGCCCGGGCGGGCTGCTCAAGGGCACCGCGAAGAGCTGCTGGGTCGCCGCGGCGGCTGCCGCCAACATGTCCCAAGAGAAGCAGAGGCGCATCGTCCGGAAGGCCTTCAGGAAGTTGGATAAAATGAACAGAAAGAAGGAGCAGACAGTGCCTAAGGATAAAAGCTCAGTGGAGAAGATGGAGACGCTGGTCCACCTGGTGATCTCGCAGGACCACACTATCCGGCAGCAGATCCAGAGAATCAAGGAGCTGGACCGGGAGATCGAGCGGTACGAGGCCAAAGTGCACTTCGACCGCATCAAGAGACACGGGGTGAACTACGTGCAGGACACATACATGGTGGAGTCCTCCGCGGAGGGCCCGGCTCCATCTGCGGACGGGAAGCGCAAAGCGGAGCACCAGGACGTGCGCTGCACGGCGGAGGCGCTGGCGCAGTTCGAGGAGTACGCGCGCCGCTGCGAGGAGGTGGTGCGGCTGCAGGAGGAGGTGACGGAGCGGGAGGCGCTGGTGGAGAGCATCACCGGGGAGATCCAGGAGGAGCTGAACCGGCGCTGGATGAGGCGGCGGCGGGACGAGGGAGCATCGGAAGACGCGCAGGACACCGACAGCACCGCGGAGGAGATGAGCCTCTGCGAGCCCGCGGATCCAGCTGTGGAGCCAGATGTGGAGAGCCTGTCAGAAAACGAGCTCCTGCTGGAGGAGGAGAGGATAAAAACCCAACTGGACACGAGTCTGTACATCGGCCTGAGACTCAAAACGGACCTGGACGCCATCAGAGGGGACTTGGACCTGAGTCTGGCACTCTGGGAAACCAAAGAGAGTGAACTGTTGGACCTGCTTGCCAAAGTTGAGACCATGGAGCTTGAGCAGGCGAACAAACAACTGACTGATGATGAAAAGGAAGGACTGCCTGTGAGCAGTGCAGAGGCTGACCCGGGGTCAGTGGAACAGAGCACGGGTTGGGTGGAGCAGGCTAGGGGTCTGTCAAAAGCCAGCAGCATCAATGACGAGGATTCAGACACGGGGCTGAGCTCGATGCACAGCCAGGACTCCGACAACCCTCCCGTGTGTGAATCACTGGTGTAATGCACCTTTGTGTCGTGGCATCTTAGGCTTTTACGCAGTTCAATGAGACAAACTCGGTGGCACCGAGAGAAACCAGTCTTGGCTTCCCGAAATATAAACACCACATCTCTGTGTGACACTGCAACTCCACAGCAATAATCTCTGTATAGTCACGGCACAATAAGCTTAGACAGGAAAGCATGTGTAGTAGAGGCTTGGCAAGATGTGCGGCTCCATAAGCTGATCTCTGACCTCCAACATTGGTCAAAACAGCATAATTTATTAGAAGAAGTAGCCTGGAGGAGTTTTATAACTATTAACTTATGACCCTGTAACAAGTGCTGAGATAAACGTGATCACAGTTCACAGTGTACTAAGTGCATCTACAACAACGATAAGCAGCAGCTTCAATATATGAGTCAAAATAGGTTGTGATGTTTATTTCAAGATATATTGGCATGTCAGCTGCAGAGGTGATGAAAACAGAGAGAGCAGTCATTTCAAAATAAAAGTAAAAAAATATCACCACTTGCTGTTACATATTCTGAATAGTCCAAACTTTGGAAAAACAAACTTGTAAGTTTCATAATTTGAATAAAAACATCAATGTTTACATATCCTGCTACGCAAAACTGAAGGTTTACGTAAAGTTTGTTTTTTGTCTATTTTCCTCTCGGTTGCAGATTGTTATGGGATAGATATGGGATTCTCTTAGAATGCTCACTTGACTCAAATTATTTTACTTAAAGCAGAAAGTTTGCTGTTCAAACAAGGCATTTAAGTACCTTAGTGCTACACATTTTGCCTCCAAGGCATAGATTTAATAAAAACAGATAAATAAAACAACCTAATAACCACCTGTTGGACTTGAAGGTAGTTTTTGCGAGCAGAAATCCTACCAAACTACCAAAGTTTACATTCTTATTGGTACTGAGAAAGCTGAGAGGCTTTCTTTTAGCCAGCTCACTGGTTTTGGGCAGTAACAGGTGTTGGGGTTTTGATACCACTTCTTGCTCCGAACAGCCACTGCAGTGGCTCTGGCACTTTCTCTGGTCTCTCAATAAAAAGACTTTGAA
Source organism: Poeciliopsis turrubarensis (assembly GCA_010277015.1). Classification (NCBI taxonomy): domain Eukaryota; kingdom Metazoa; phylum Chordata; class Actinopteri; order Cyprinodontiformes; family Poeciliidae; genus Poeciliopsis; species Poeciliopsis turrubarensis. The sequence goes on from VMRN01000019.1 coordinate 3,201,282, forward strand.
TCGGTTTTAGAGGGTTTGAAACAACTTTTTACAACCTTGACAACGTCCCATGTCTAATCATAAATTTTATTTATTTATTTTTATTAATATGCCTCTTTTACTGGTCCACTGTCTAAAAATTAAACATTAATTTTTTTGACACAGTATGCCAAAGAACCTTTCACTCTTAAAAAAAGAAAAGCGAGAATTGAATCCAGCATATTTTATAGCTAAATGTGCTATAATCACATTTTTATCATCTTAATCTAAAAACAAAGAGGGCGTCTCCTTGCTTTTATTTTCACCATTAAAGTTATACAGGAAACAAAAGGAACAGAATTTCATCAAAAGGTAAAAGGAAACTAGTGATGATCGATATTTTGAACCAATATTTTAACCCTCTCCAGGCAGATGTTGCAGATTTGCAACAGCTAAATGCTACTTAGCTAGTCTTTGCAAGTAATTTAAGCCTGAGAGGGTTAATGAAGTTATATAAAAGTGTTTTAAAAAATTCAAGTTCAATTAGAGTTCGGAATTGGGACATTTTCAGCTCTGATCGGTGACCGGCGGGTCAATTGACAAGTCAGATTCTTTTCCCTGGTCATTAAATGCATCCAAAACTATTCGGCCAGTAAAAGCTAAACACTTATTAGATTAAGAGATGAAACTAGACAGGTAAGCAGTACAAAAAGTGGGTTTGATTATATTCTGAAGCATAACTGAAGGTTTTATCAGTGACCAACAGAGATAAAAGTAGAAAAACAGACAAAACAGCAAAAGCATGCAACAATCGTAACAATTGCTTTCATTAGTTTATTGTTTCCATCACAGAATGAATATTTTTGTAATTCTTAACTTGTTTTCCCCACATTTCTCCCATCACTACAGTCAATAATGATCTCATAAATTGGTTCATCGTGGTTAAGAGTTGATCTGGTCATTTTTATATTAATTGTAAAAAAGTTAACATATTCAACCTTATTTACTTGTTCCGTCCAGCTCCATTGTAAATTGCCTCTAACCATTCATGACTGGCAAAAGAAAAGGTTTAAAATGAAACAGACTGCGAGTGATTGAAGCAGAGATCTCACATCTAGCCCCCATTAAGATCCACAATCTGTGGATCCTACATTTCACTCTTCTGTTAGATAAGACCTTCGATCAGAAGCTCCTCTGCCTAACCTCTTAAATCCCACATGTCACAGTTTGTCGGATCGACTTTAGGTCCCTCCGATGACGTCATCAGGCCGGTCTAATGGAGTCAGGAAACATCATACACCTATTTTTTGTTCCTGACTGGTATTAGCTCTCCGACGTTGAATCTGGCGCAGTGCTCCTTTAAATCTCTGTTTGGATTATTGCTGTAACATCAGTTTGGTTGCTCTGAAGGGCTTTGTTTCCATGTAAAGCTTCTTACTCAACTATAATCAATGTGGGCCAAGAAGGAAAGGCTTGTTTTTATATCAAGGTTCAGGTCAAAGAATTGTTGCTCCTTTGTCATAGAAATGTTGTGCAATGCATAGCGAGGCAGCATGTTTCCAGGCTCGTTATCTAGTGTGTCGTGAACAGATCCATGTGAACATTTTGGGAAATTTTGCGTTCATTTAGAGCAGACTGACTTACAGGAGCAACGCTGTATCTGAATCTTTGCACCGCTGCACGTGCAAGACCTTCTGCGGGTACAAACACCTGTAACAGAATTGGACTTTGAGATGCTTTTTGGAACAGACCCATTTAGTAATCCTGCAGTCGCTGCATGTCTGAACGCTGTGACATTAAGGAGAACTATTTCCAGCCACGGTTCACTTTTTTCTTTTTCTTTCTTTTTACCCTGAAAATAGTTGCAGCAGAGAAGTGTTCGCTGTGCTTTCCAGCCGAGCTGGCTCCTCTGAGACCTGCACAGACAGCAGCAGAAGTGATTCATCACTTTAAGGTCTTCCTTCAGTAAAAAAAAAAATACATAATTTACTTTGTTTGTCGTCAGGATGTTGTGTTGTCAAGCTTACATGTCTGACTCTGTCCAAGTGTAAATGTGAGCAATATAATCTTTGTCACACTTAGATTAAAAAAAAAAAAAAAGATGATACTGTTCCTGTGGAGTTACCAAAAATGAGCTAATTTATGTCTCTTGAGCAGGGACTCTGTAGGCCTCTCACTGACATTCAGACTTCTTTTTCTATATATTTGACACCTAGTTTAGTAACTCTGGACTAAAAAAAGCAAACAAATTCACTGTGGAGGAAGGATATCACCACTCAGCTGTTAGAGTTGAAATAAACGGCAACGTCTGAATTTGTGTCTCGTTTTATTCATTATGACCTCAAGGATCCGACGCGTTCATGTTAACACTCCCCTTTGCAAGAACCAACTCTCTGGTTCTTGCAACCAGAGAAATGTAAAATGCTTCAGCTCACTGTAAGTTTATGGCAAATGTTTATACGGCATGCAGGGTCTCCATATGTAATCTGCAAAATAACAAATGAGTGAAAAGGAGGGAAAGCTGAAAGGAGGCGAGGAAGGAAGGAGAATGCTCAGAGGAAGGAAGGACATGAGAATAAATCAACGAAGGGCACCAGGAAAGAAGAAAAAAAAAGACAAGGAAGGAACAAAGGTAAGTGAAGAAGGACGGACTCAACAAAGTAAGGTGTGACGATACAATGAAGGAAGGTTACGAGAAAGCAAGCAACCAAGGGCATAAGGAATGAAAGAAGGAAATGAAGCATAAGGTTAGAAAATTATATCAAGAAGGGAAGGAGGAACACAAGGAAATCAGCAATGACACAAAGAAGGAAGGGTATAGTCTTTAGACAAATTCTGATAATGAAAATATTTTTCCATCCTCTTATTATTTAGCTTTCTCTAAACATTTCCAGAGCTGAAAAACAGCAAACTCAAATTCCATCCTCTTCCAGACTGCATCGGATCTCTGTGACTCAGCGCTTCACAGACGATCCCTTGATTATTTTGAATGGTTTGCTTGTGTGTGTTTTTAAATGGAAAAATGATTTGCATACCTCATGGCTGCAGGGGCTGGCGTTTAAAAGGTGTGCGTCTCTGGCGTGTTTATGTGACATAGTGTGCCATTCCTTTCCCGCCTAACTCGTCACAACTTCTTGTGTTGAATCGCTGCTTGGTGATCTTGCATTAATTATGAGAGGTTGAAACAGAGACGTAAATTTAAAGAGCTGAGCTGCACAGCTCATGTTACAACTTTGGAACACATCCCCTTCATCTGTTCCTCAGGGGTCAGTGGTTCCACTTTAAGGGTATGCTCTCCAGTTGTCCAATTTGTTGCTATGGTGTCAGGTTTTCTTCATACATGCACTGGATCAATAGAGTTGAACTGAGCACATTTTTGCTAATCATTCCCTACTTCATATTTGTGCAGTCGCTCCAAAATGAATCAAATGATTTAATTTACTTAAATGAACCTACTGTTCACAAGATGATTCACAGTGACTATTGATCATTCATACACTCATCTGCGTTTCAGAGATGCTTTGGCAGTTTGTCAATAAATCCTTTCAAATGGTTGTTTTGGTTAATCTTAAAATGTGACCATTTACTTCTTCACTTTCACCCACTTCCTAGGATAGATTTTACGCAAAAATAACAGGAAATTGTCATTATATTAGCCACTCTTTTGTGTGTTGTTCCTTTGTATCTAGTCTTAAAAAGGGCACACATTCCCATTCTTCTCCAACTTTAAGAAATGTATATTCATTAGCCACATTTTTAAGTCCACCAGCAGCCTTAACTGTTAACAAATGGCAAGATATATTCATGTCATGCTGTTTAATCCAAACTCTGATTCTACCATCTAAATGTCACAGTTGAAGCCGAGACTTAAAGTTTCTTTTTTTTAATAGCTCAATGTTCAGTCTTGGTGATTCAGTGTAAACTTATACCTCAGTTTTCTCTTCTTTGCTGTGTGTTTTTCTGCTTACGTAGTCCATCTGGTCCAAGTTTCAGTGGTTAGTGTCCAGAGAGGTTGAATTTTTGTCTTCTCGACAATGTTAAGCCACAATATATTCATTTAAAACTCCTATCTGGTCGAGTCCTGGAAAACAAATGGAATTCCAGAAATTCTTGACTGAATAAAACCCTGTGCAGACTTCACAGCTCTAATTTGAGACTCTAGTTGTTTTAGGTGGCTAAAACCTACTCTGCCGTTGGCCCCAGTTTGACTAGCTGTTACTGGGTGGCCAGGTTTTGTTGGCAATTAACCAGAGGCTCATATTAAAAACCCTAAAATATCCCTTTAAGTGCTATCAGGAAGCTCAATGATGTTAAAAATGACAAGTAAATTAAAAGCTCTGCAGGAGGATTTGGATTCCAGCATAAACTCTGAGCTATGTTAGAGTCAGCGAAAGCAGATGTTTAGTTCCACCATAATGACTGAAAGGAGCTCGGATTTTTGAAGTATTTGAAGTGGATGAGCTGCAAATACTGCAGGAGTCTTGAAAGGGGCTGAAGTGTCATTCAGAAAGAGTGCTACTTAAGCATCAACTTTTGATGAAAGGAAACCCGAACAAATGAGTGATGGAAGAAGGTCAAACGTCAATTGTCAACGAAAAGACGAAAGCAGGTACATTTGTTTATCCAGTAGAAGCTGGGAATTACCCCGATTAGTGGAGATATTTCTGAAACTGTGTGGTTTCAGTTCAACAGTTCAGCATCTCACAAAGATGCACAGACTGAACATTTTAGATCTCCTAAATCCAAAAACAAAGACCTTCATAAACCCGCTGAAACGGAGTTTGACTCTTGTGATGAAGATGTCAAAATAAAACTCACCTTTGTCCCCCAAAGGGACAACATCTCAGAGTTCAGTCTACTGACATGCCACTGATCGCTCTTGTCTAAATAATGTCAACCCGGTACACTTGCGGCTGTCCAGTAGTTATTATAACTCCATTATTAAACCCTTCCAGGTTCTCACTCTGGTATTAATCAGTCCTATTGATATGTTAGTGTACCTGTTTCTGACTGAAAAGCATTCAGTGCGATCCAAGCAGGGAACTGATAGCTACTTTCTCCTTCGACATCAGTGACAGATCCTGGTTCAGTTACACAGACAGGTTCATTCAATATGAGGTCATTCGTCTTCACTTCCTGATCTCACGACAGAACTCCTCTTCACTTACAGTGACATGTGGCATACAAGCCAAAATGCTCGGTGTTGGTACCATCTGACCAGAGCACATTCTTTTACAGAGTCGCTGTGTCAACTTCATGAGTTGTGCAACTTGTGGCAAACTGCAAATAGGATTTCGTTAGATGATGATCTTTTCAACTTTCAGATTGGCAGCTTTCATCCTGCCGATGCACAACTCAGTCGCTCTGTGGACAGAGACCTCTTGGCTGCTTTTCTGATCAAAACTTTTCTCTGAATAGTTTCTCAGTTTCGGTGGACAGGTCTTGCTAGGTTTTTCACTTTGTGTTTGTTCCCTAATGTTCTCTAACATTAGCAAACTTCTGACAAAACTCCGATGAATTCACAGAACATCTAGGACTGAGATTGAGGTACACAGAGGAGCAATTGGCTAAGTTCTCTTTAAAAGCAAATGGTTGCTCTAGATTTTATTTAGGTGCATAAAGAGTAAAGAAACTAAGTCCAAATTTATTCAACAGTTCTCAGATTTTTACGTGTAAGTTGTGGTTTTAAAACTTTCTGTACCTTGTGTTGGTTATGCCTAACGTTCATAAATCAATTGTGAGAGGAACTTTGTTTCTGCTCTACCACAGAATAAGTCACCCACCCCCGAAAGAGTTCAATGTTATTTTACACCGTGGCTAAAACACAAACAGTGTCTCTATCTGCAGCGACTCTTTCCAACCCATTCTCTAAACAAGCTATTGTGTTTCTAACCTCTTTGGTGCCATGCTTGGCACACACACACTGCGAGACCATTCATTTCAGTCAAAACACTGGAAATGATGTAAGTTAACATTTAGACTGGAAGAAATCCTTTCCATGCATGTGTGAGCAAAATTAAAAGGAGCAAAGATAAAGCGATAGATTATGCAACCTTGTTTGATGATTTTATGTGTGTGTGAGAGTGTCAGACCCCCTGGTGTTTTGTTTGGCAGAAACAGTGATGGGTGGTGTGAGGCCAGTTAGCAGCAGCTGCTCATACCAAATAACACCACGGTTTATATAATCGGACTCGTAAACACAAGCTGCTGGGAAGTTAGGATCATTGTGTGTATCTTGGTTCAGTCTCAGCCAACCGCTTATGATCGCATGGAGCGTATACATGCACTGCATGGCCAAAAGGATTCCCTAAGCCAAATCATTGGATCCAGGTGTCCTAATTACTTCCAATGCCACAGGGCAGCTTGACACGCAGACTGCTTCTACAAACATTTTTGAAGCTATGGGTCGCCCTCAGGAGCTCAGTGAATTCCAGTGTGGTGTCATCATAGCAGTGAGTCCAGTCAAAAAAATTCTCTCACTGGTTATTCCCAAATCAGCACTCAGAACTGCTAGAACCACAAAAGAAGCTATTGGGAATGATAGCAACTCAGCCACAAAGTGGTAGGGCTGTACAAGCCCAGAGTGCATGTACAGGTCATGAACTTTCTGTTGAGTCAAATGTTACAGATTTACAAACTTCATATGATCTTCAGAACTGGCTCATAAAAGGATTCCCACGATAGAGCAGCTATGTCTCTACATCCAGCGCAGTGAAAAGCGTCAAATGCCGAGTGCCATTGGACTCTACAGGAGTGGAGATGTTTCCTCTGGAGTGACAAATCTCACCTTCTTCTCCATCTGGCAATCTGTTGGACAAGTCCGGGTTTTGAAGGTTTACAGGAAAACAGTGCTTGCCATATTGCACAGTGTCAACTGCGAAAGGTGATGAATACTTTTAGTGGAGCGGAGTTTTTCACGAGAGGGGCACAGGCGCCGAGTCGCAGTGAAAGAAACTGGAACTGAAAATATATTCAAATGTTTACCGTAAAGCTGAATATATGAATAAATAAATGTGCACTGAACAGACGGTACATTTATTTATTCACTGCATTGTTTCAGTGAAATCAAGTTAAGACTGCTTGGTCATCATTGCCCCATATCTGTTTAATTCATAGGGATTTTTTTCAACCTCACCTGGGTGTAGGCCGCGCCTGCCAGGCGTTATTCCTTGGTGACTTGTTTTGTTGAAGCGTGCGGCATTTGGAGGTGCGTTGTGAGTCAGATTTCTTGGCAACACTTTATTTGACGGGTCGTGAATAAGACTGTCATGACATCATCATAAACATGATATAACACCTATCATGAGCGTGAGTAAGTCTTCGTGAATATTCAGTGTCATTCGGTAAATCACGACACTTTTAATACAAAGTTGACATTATTCAAAATGTCTTTGTCATGACAACTTGTCATTAACCAAGAAATCATTCTCTGACATAAATTTGTTATAAAAGTATTACTGATTAAACTTTAAAAATGGTGTAGCTTTATGCTATTAAAGCTAAATTTACCAGAATACTATTTCATGCATATTTTAATCACGTATTTGTCGTCAGGCTTGTTCTTTTTTTTTTATTATTATTATAATATGCAGGAATGCTTATGAAAGCAAGAGAGCAGAGCTGTGATGCAACATTGTTATGTGGAGTGAACTGAAAATCTCGTCAGAAAAAAAAAAAACTGCAACACAGAAAAACACGACACAACAAACAAAGGCTTTCAACTACACAGAAAACTAAATAAATGAGTTTCCCCTGGGCTGATGACATGAATACACAAACAGCTGTCCAGACTGGACAAAAGAGGATAGCGTTCTGAAGCGTGTGTGTGTGTGTGTGTGCACGTGAGATTTAGTTAATCCCCAATGACAGCTTGCAGACAGACAGGACTGCGTGTGTGTGTGTGTGTGTGTGTGTGTGTGTGTGTGTGTGTGCGTGTGTGTGTGTGTGTGTGGTTTGTGTTTGTGATCTCGCATAGGGCCACACCGAGCTTTGTCTGCCTTCTAAATCAAAGTCAAGTCATATTAAAACAGATCCAATGGGAGTTTTGAGAAAGAAGGAAACATAATCTAAATGCTGACTGAACTTTCAGCCTGCAATTTGGATTCAAGCGCATAAATGCAGAAAAAGAAAATTGGGGAATTTCGCAACCAATCAGCATTTATTGACCCTCTGCGTGTGTGCGTGTCGGGGACACCATCGGTCACGCAGCTGCTGACAGATGCAGCTTAATTTTTGTTGCTGGTTATTTAAAACACCTTGTCAGCAGCTTATCCCTGTTCAAATTAAATCCTGAATAAAGCTCTAACAGAATTATTTTGGCAGTATCAGGCAGATGGGAAACTCTGATAGTCTGATATTATGTGTTTGACCTTACCAATATTTTGGTACGAGTCAGTTTCATCACGATGAGTGATATGTCCACTATTCACTCCCCCGTTCTGGCATTGAGCACACTTTAAAATGTTCAGTGAGGAAAAGCTGCTGCGGATCCAGAAAGATTTCACAGTGCTTCACTTTTTCCACATTTGATTATGTTACAGAATTATTCCAAATCAGACTAAATCCATTGTTCCTCAATTTTTCGTTGTTTTGCACAAATAAACCTATAAAGCAATGTGGAAAAAAGAAAAAGATACCTTGCAGCATCTTGTTCTGCGTGAAGTTTGCATGATCTCCAAGCTAATACAGCTTCAAACACATGACTGTCAAGTTTATCGGCTTTTTCAAATAATTTAATAGGGGTACAAATCATTTGAGACACTATTTTTTAATTAAATCAATTCATAATAAATCATTTTAAATGGATACTCATTTTATGTAGTTTAATTACATTTTCTTTCGAGAAAGCTCAAATCAGAAATAAACTTCTTGGTTGTTTAAAAATATTTTTATGACCAAGTCTGGGAAAGATATCAAAATATTAGCGCTTAACCAGGAAGTTCAACTTGTACGGTAACATATATTTAATTCTGACCTAACGTAGATATTGATTAAAAATGGCCTGGGAATAGAGTACTGAGGAAGTGCTTTTGCCATCTTTGTTCACTCAGATTTTTTGCCAAATGAAACAACTTAAGGAGTTCAGGAAAAAACATGACTGCAGTGTGTGCATGAGAAGCTGTGAAACCACTGATAAAAGCTGATTCTCTCTCCCTGAAGATCTGCAAGTGGTAGACATCTGGGAGAAAGATAAAACTGCATGACTTGCTTAAAACCTTTCATCTTACTTATTCTACAATAAATACACCAAAAAGTAATTTAGTGAAATGTGTTTCCTCCCCCCATTCTGACATACCAATCATGTGGATTTATACTAAACATTTCATTTGAATCATTAATAGGAAACATATTCAGTTTAGTAACATCAAAATATTTTCGTGAAAAACAGCAAAAAACCCCAAAATTTAGCTTTCATGGTGTTTGCACTTTGAGAACAGAGCAGCAACTCCACCCCGTCCCTCCTCCCTCATTAACCTTTCCTTGACGCTTATGCAGAGCTTTGACCCCTGAGTAACAAACCACTGAGCTCGTGATTTATTGCACTTGTCAGCAATATTATTTATTTAGACAGGTTCTAACACCAAAACTCAATGCATCTAAATCTACATCTACTATAAAGTCAACCTCTCACAAGCGAGTGTGCGACTACGATCATAAATAATGAGAGAGCAACAGCTTGTAGATGCCGGGCTGTTCAGCTGATGTCAGACTGCATTAGCTCACAAACTGATGAGGCAAACATTAATTTGTTTTGAAGAGCAATATGCACTGGAAATGTTGAGCAAGTCAACTTGTATTAGTTTAACTGGCAGGTTTTACAACTAAAGAGTCCGGATACCGTTTGTTTCTTGAACAAAAAAATAAAAAAAAAATGTGTTAATGTAGCTTAAGCTACTTGTGTGTTTGCTTCCTGTTGTTTTCAACAACTTGTCTTTGTCGATTATAAGATATTAAGCATTATTGCTCAGAAACCAGTTCAACCTTTGCTACAGGGATAAGTGCAACAAGATTTGGATGATTTAATTTTTCTAAAAGTTTCCATGGTGCAGTGGGTGTTATTGCAGATGATGGATGCTCCGTCCTGTCTTGTAAAAGCGTTGTGTTTACTTTAGGCACCTTTCCACTTGCAACGTAATGTTTGCTTCTACCCTGGTGGTGAGCGTCTCCATTACAGTTTGTTCCTCACTGTTGTGTGCAGCAGCTGTGGCTTGTTTGCAGTGGCACTTAGCAATTCAGAACTTGGAGGTTGTGGTTCTGATTGATTCAAGCAAACCCAGACAAGTCATTTAATTTCAGAGAAATTAATTGGTGGCACAAAGATGATAAAAACTCAGATCAGCTTTATTTGGATTTTAGTTCTTATCTTGTTTAAAAAAAACAAAACTGGTGCAGACTTGCTAAATTCAATCCACGGTGCCAACTTGTTTGATTTGTCTTATGATAGGATAGGAAAGGTACATTTAGAGCATTCTTGCACACTTTGCATTTTTAGCTTCATTTGTCATCACAGCACTTGTAAAAAGAGAAACACCTCAATTAGGAACCGGCTCTTTGGGTCATAAAAAGTGGGCCGGCTCACGCAGAATTTTCCTTTCTGTGTGAGAAAGAAAAATTTCATAACAGTTTTGTTTTTCTATTAGGTATTTTGCAGCCATCTAAAAAAAAAAAATCCTTTGTCAGGTATTCTATTTCTGAAGCATTTTAAAGAGAAATGAAGAAGAGGCCCCAAGACCCTTGAGTGCAACAACCACCATCATCAAGTCGATGATAGGCAGTGAGATTTTTCGTCTCTGTGGCTAAAGTTTAGTCTGGTTTACTTTAAAGAATGGTGCCCTACTGCATTAGCAAGGTCAAAAACTAACGATCAAAATTGATAAATTCCCATGATTGTCTTTCCAATGCTTGCCCTAGTAACTCTGACTACAGCAAACATTGGATGTGTGGTTGATGCTCTCTGAGTAATTTTGGTAGGACTGCCACTCCTTGTGCCACTCCACAACTGTTTCATGTTTTATCCATTTTTACATAAATGCTCTCACGAAAGTTGGCCAGAATCTCTAAGCCCTGGGGACTCTGGGTTACAGAACCCTCTCCAGACTGATTGACGTCAATGACTTTGGTTTCTCATCAGCTTTTGAATGTCTTTTGATTGACATTCAATCTAAACAGAAATGTTGCTTTTTGATATATTTAGTCTACTATATGCCGTAACATCAGATCTAAGTTTGGCTTGTGAAATTGCGTAAAATCCTGTAGTTAGAGCTAAAACGTCCTCTGACAATAACTGATACAGTAATTTAAAACAGACACAGGTTGGTTTGTGTGGCTTCTTATCCCTTAACAGAATGATAATATTTGTGTTGTACAACACATTTGACAATATAATGAGTCATATCTGAAATGTTCAAAGACAACAAAAGAAAAAAAAAAAAAAAAAATGGAAGTAATGTGAGGGGGCAAATGTACATAACATTTGATGTAAAAGCAGTGAACCCAAAATAAAAGGAAAGTTAGTTGTTGATGCCCACAGTATCTCCTGTTTCACAAAAATATGTCAATAATGACAAAAAAATCCCAATTATCAGGATAAAGAAGCATGTACGAGTTATGGAACAAAACGTTACGGAACAAATTCTGTGTAATGAGCAACCAGCGCTAATAATCGCATGTCAAAGGAATCTGTAATTAATAAGGTGCAGTTGTGGTTTTTTGTGCCCATTGAAGGTAGAATATAATAGAAGCTATATTTATTGTCCTGCACATTCAGGAGATGCTAAAATGATGATGATGGAAAGTACACTTATTGATTTATCCGTCCCTTGTTAATCTTTTTTGATGCGGTATAATGACCAGCTGTCGCTCAACTTAAAAGGGAGAATTAAAATTTTTGATGATGAAAACCTACTCTGCTGTGACATGCCGTTAGCCGAAAAACCCCCCAACAAAAACACTTCAGAAAATATTTCAGAAACCATCCATTTAATGCTCTCCAACCTGAGGGAACCGATGTCAAATTTATGTTTACTTTGGAAAACATTTTTTTTTTTTTTTTTTTTTGTGGCTTTCAAGATGCCGTGTGCCTGCCAGGCCTGCAGACCTGGAGGTTCAGTGCAACAGTAACGTCATCTCGTCCTCCGGCTCTTAACATCCAAGACAAAATGTGCATTTTCAAGTCTAACTTATTTTTAAAATTCAAGCAAATCTGAATTTTTAAAGGCACATTTTTCAGCAACAGCGATGCTACATTTGTAACCCAGTTCTGAAGTGTAATACATTGACCTAAAAAGTGTTCTTAGTCACAAAAATGTCTCATTACTTACAAAGTAGAGAAAGTTTAAAAACAACAGAGGGAAAGGTAGAAGCACAGAGACTAGCGTGAGAGCAGATGACAAACGCGCAGTATGAGGCACCGTGATTGATACAGGAATGGGGGAGGGAGCCAGGCCCTGACTTTTATGAACCTGACAAGCCGGTTCTGTTCTTTTCCGTTTTATTCTGTGACCTCAATCATCTCAGTGTCGGGGCCTCTGCACTCGCCTGCCTGTCAATTAAGGTAAACGCCAGCAGGGAGGGAGGAAGATGATCAATATTTCATGAAGGTGACGGCTTCGTCACACAGACACTCAGACAGACAGTCTGCAGCGGGTGACGTCAGAAAAACACCAACAGACACCGAAATTCAACTCCCAACGCTTGTTACAAACAGGATTTCTTTTGATCTGTTCCAATGAAAACAAGAAGCTTTGAGCGGAATAGTTGTAACTAGATTAGGCGACATTTATTACTTGTTTCACATTATCTGGGGTTTTATTTTGCAAGCTGTTGACTTAGTTATGAGCTAACTGCTGGTACTGCTGTGCAGCACCTAAAGAAGACTGAACTGGACTCTAAGTATTATCTAAATTAACATTTACCTTTGCAAGTGACCATTAGAACCATGAACAATCTAGTGAGAGTTCAGCACGTCACAAACTGTACGACAAACGGTTGCTTGTGCATCAGGTGTGAATGTGAGGTGAGGACTCGATGTTTCTGAACGGCACAGTCTTTGTTGCGGGTCAGGTAGCAAGAACAGGCCAGTGCAGCCTCAGTGCATCATCTGCTGGAAAAACAAAAGATAAAAGTACTTTGGAAAACTGGCATCAACTGGTTTTGTCCTCACATCATTCTAGGAGCACAGGAAGGACATCCGCCTATCTATTTTAGTAATTAGTTTTCCAGTTGGGCTGGGCAGCTCAAGCAGAGTGGAACAAAATGCATCACCTTCAAGCTGGTAAAAAATAAAATTAAAAAAACTGTACATACCTCTACATTTTTTTTTTCCAGAATCATTATTAGTTATTGTATAATTATGTTTAGTAATACGAGCGTTAACGTGATAAATGTCTCTGTGTCGTAACGTATTGCAAGTAATTTTCTTCATGCAAATCTACAACACAAAAAAAAAACAAAAAAAAACACAATCCTAATGCATCCTTTATGTTTCCTGACATTCATCCATCTTCATGACAGTTGAAAACTGCAGTAATTTTCCGATAATATTGCTCCACTTATAAAGCCTTCGCTTACACCTTCAGGTGCCTGATCCCAATAAACTACCTCCATGAAAATGTAATACTTTTCCTGCATGCATACGAAATTAATTCAAAATTCAGTTTCAATATTAAAACTTTTTAGCATGAGTAACTACAGTCTCACATATTTGCCCCTCTCCATTGCAAGTTCTTCTGTCCACAGCCTTCTTCAAGTGAACCCACAAATTTTCTTTGATTTATTTCTGGACTATTGCAATTTAGTTTTCAGTTATAATTACTTTGTTCAATTGGATCTTTTTTTTCTTCATATTTGAACAGACACTTGGACCTCAGGTAGGGCCATCACTGTAACAACTACTGGGGATCTTAATAAACAAAACTGATGTGTTGGGATCAAACCATCAGGTGCACCGACCCCATAAGAGTTGATGATTTCGTCTACCTTGAACAGTCGAGTTGCCTTTGAGTAATCCCAGATCCTGAAGATGCAACCACCGTGTTTCTGTGGTAAACATATCTTTCACAACTGTGGCCATAAAAACATCAAGTTTGGTTTCATCAAAGCAAAAAAAAAAAACAACACACAAACAAACAAACAAAAAAACCCCAACACAAAACAATATTGACATGGTTTTGGTCAATTTTAACCAGGTCTGGATGTATTCTTTGACAGAAAAGGATTTTCTCTCACACCACTTATCACATATAGAAATCCTTGCAGATTTTGTTGGGTTTTTTTTGTCAATTTTTTTGTATAATTTGTCCCATATTTTCTACTGACTTATCTTCACTGTTTCAGTGCTGTAGAGTTTGTGGTACCTTCTCATGACATAGCTTAACATTTTTCTGTTTCAACGTCTCTGCAGACGAAGGTTTTAACTAAAGAAAGCAGAGTAAAAATGTCAGAAAAACCCTCAGGTTAGATGAGTTTTATATACGGTTAAGTAGATTTATTTAAAAAGCCACAATAGCTTTTTAAATGTATGTTTTAAATCTTTCACAGATTTGTGTTTCTGTTGAATTGTACAGGATTAAAAGTGAGTATGAGATTTTAACAAGGGTGTGCACGCTTGTGAGATCCAGTGTTAATATTAACACATTATTTTTGACTTTTAAAGATTGTCCAAGGTTGATCGAGTCAAGAGAATCTGGACCGACTGCGCTCCACACGAGACAACATGTAAACTCTGAGTTAAACAGCAACCAGGAGTCGGTACACAAATACACACACACTACCTAGTACTACCTTGACCTCACATTCCTCATTCCCGTCAAAGGCAAACAAACCTGCGTTTTCTGGAGTGGTACGAGATTAGATTGTTGGATCAATCTTTGTTTCTTTGCATGGATGTCTTTGTCAGTGTGAGAAAGATTTGAACGCTTTCTGGGAACATTCCACTGAATATTTCTCACCGGAACATTTAATGTTCCTAGAAGGAAGGAAGAAAATGGAAGAGTTGACAGGCTGCAGCATTGTGCAAATGTGTGTGAACTCTCAAATGTATTCCCAGAGGTGGGTGCTATAACGTGTGCTATAACGTGTGCAGACAAGTTATCAAGTTATCAATCATTCTCTACAAGGATTTGAGATGGGTAACAATATTCTAACATTTTCTCACACGGTGCAGCATTCGATCATTCTTTCTGTTGGATGGTTATTTCTTCGTTTCTCTGCAGCTACTATAGTTTTACTTTGTCATCTAAAAGTAAGACTCGCTTTAAACAATTGACTTGATATTAGCTCACTCAAGTCTATCCGCTCATAGGAAGACGTGCAAAAGAAAAACCTTGAAAAAGGAATGATGTTAGCTGTTGTTGGTTTATAATATTTGTTCTTAATGGACTCAGCTTTGCTCTCTGTGTGTGAAGCTCACTGCACTGATTGCCTGGTTGAAGCTGGAAACATACATGAATTATATTTTTATTTTAAATAAAGTTGAGCACAGTCTTCTGTTTTCTGTTTTAAGTGATTGGCTGATGTCACAGGTTTTATTTTCCTTTCTGGGATTAATGAAGTACACTAATACACAGCACCGTAAAGGTATTACTACAGCTTAAGTGATTTTATTTTAGCCTAAACCCAAGGTGAGTTTTTAGAATACGCCAGTAAACTTATAATACATTAATAATTATGATAAAGAGGAGGTATTTAGGCTGATTGAGCAGCTTTAGTAACTGTATGGGTGATGCCAATTAGAGCAACAGAAGGGCAGCACATCTGGCCAGAAATGCTGAGTGTATGAGAAAGAGTCACCGCACATGGCAGGATATCCAAACCTTATCGTTATCCTCGCCAACAGATGAATAGAGGGAAACAGATGTAGACTTTCCTCCATCCTGTCTGCCACTTCCTACTACAATACACCTACAGTGTGTGCGTATGCGAAAAGATAGCCGTCCTCTTTTTGCTTTCACTATCACAGCCGAAAGTGGTGCTTTGGCCGTCTGTTAAACATGAACTAAAATGTCTTTCCTTCCATAGTTTATCTGCTTCTATCTAGAATGAAGGAACGTGACGAGATTAGCTCGACAAGGCAGATGATGGGAACAGGTGGAAATCATTAACCTGCAGTTTCTGTCCGACTGTTGATCTTAAATTTTCACTGAGTTTCTTTTTCCAAGTCTATTGCGGTTCAAAACAATTGCATGCCTTGACAAGACATACATAAGCTTCTGTAATATTTAAATTCTGTAACATTTAACAATTAGGAAACAGCTCAGGGGCATTTCAGTGAGTTAAATACAAAAATTAAACTCACTACACTATTGCAGTTGTCCATGGGAAATTCAAAAGGCGTGAACTGGAGCAGCCCATTCAGCTGCCACAGTTTTTTGCTACTGAAGTTTTCTTAATGTGTGTCTAACTATACTTTTATTTGCAATTCCTGTAGTTTCTGAAATACTGTAGTTTCCTGGGTCATCCTTTGGGTTTAAATTTATTGTCTTAATAAATTGATTAATCAGAGTTCAAAGACAAGTGGAGGTAAAAAAAAAAAAAAAAAAAAGACTTCCTGTCGAAAGTGTTTGCTTCATTTCTGAAAACATTTTCTGAATTATTGAAACCACAAGCAAAACAAATCCAACAGCTTTTCCTCCCTTGTGGATGCAGTAATAACACGTTACCAGCCCTAAATCCTTCATCTCTCTGCTCATCCCAAACAACAATTTTCAGGCAGTTTTTCATGTGAAACTTCACAGAGGCCTGACATTTCTCCCGACAACAAAGCTCCCTATAAAACAATGTAAAACAGTAGGAATGTGGCCATAGTAATTATGCCATGTTTTTAAATAAGCGAGTGTGCTGGATGTGTTTGTTTTGATTTTGGCATTTTAGAGGACTACCGGAAGACGTGAGCAAAGCCAAGCATTAACGTTCGCCTGAAGTCTTAACTGCTTTGCTATGTGTGAAAGTTGACATTAAAAATAGATTCTCTTTCCCGGAAACTCGGGTACAAAATCCCCACTCATGAATTTGCATGTCTGAGTAGAAGTTTAACGTTTCTCCCAGACTGAACACTGATTACACAATGGCGCACTGAAACTTTGCAACCAAGGTGAGTGCAGGTATGCAGCCTCCGCGTCGCCCCCCCGCCTTTCTGCAGATCGCCTATGATCCTGAACTACAGGGTCAAGCCATTACCGGGTCAGAGAACATTCCACAGTTTTTAATAGGTCACTGCTGAGATGTTTTACATTGCAAAATCCAGAATAGTATAACTATTTCGCAGAAAAAACAAGCAACATTATTATTAATTGGAGATTTTCTCAGATAACTGAAGCCTATGTCAAATACAGCGGAAACCCTCTGCTGCAAAACCAGCCGCACAAACAGCGAGGACAGATTATTTTCCCCCAAACAAGTCAACACGAACATATCTAGAAAGTATTTACAGCGCTTCAGTTTTTCCACTTTTTGTTATATCACATAATTTTTTCGTTCTTCAAAATTCTACACACAAATACCACATGATGACACTGTGAATGGAAAGTTGGAGTGTTTTTGCAAATTTATCAGAAACAGAAAACCAAGAAATCACATTTGCATAAGTATTCACAAGCTTTTGCAATGAAATTAAAAATAGAGGTGTGTCTACAACTTAAAAGTCCAGCTGAAGCAAATTCTTTTGATTGGACTTGATTTAAAAAGGCACAAATCTGTCCTTATAAAGTCTCTATTATTCTTGTTTAGGTTAAAACTTCAAACCTTGGATTTCAGCTCAATTGGAGAATGATTGATTGCTTCACTATCTTGTTACTTTTGAGCTTTGCTTGGGACAGGAAAGTCAGTTAGACATCCAAGACGCCCCAAGACAAGAAAAGCATTTGAAGACATCATAGCTCCCAGATATGATTTTACCAGCATTTTAAAAATCAAAGCGTGCATGACAGACTGTGACATCTGTCAACATACCGTAGCAGCGGTGGATTAAATTTAATTTCTATCGTGAGTGAAGATGATTGCACTGTGCAGAAAAGCAGCAGCATCACACGCTCACTTAAGACCAACCTATGAAAGAAAGGACCATTCAGACCATTAAAAATATGCATTTTATTAACCCTTTGTGACAAAATTAAAAACATTTAATTAAAAAGTGTGTGAAGTATCAGAAAAGACAAACATGAAACAATAAATGGTTATGAAAGTGACAAATTCCTGGAGAAGACAGTTTTAAACAATCAGCAGATTTACAGCTCAACAGTTCTATAAATCCTGGTCAGTACTTTCATGTTCTGCTGTTCTAAGTTTTTAAATCAGCTTTGATTCTCTGGCGTTCAGGAAGGGCAAACCGGTCTGATGTCTGGATGATAATTCTCTGGAAAAAGAATCAGAACAGAGAATCATTTTAGCGCATTTCCCACACTGATTGGTATATTAAGAAAAATGGTTTTTACACTTTGAGAAAAGTCGTCCAAAAATTGTATTCACAACATAAAGGCCCACTGCTACCTTCTCAGGACCAATGGTGAGAAAGAATTACTTTTGGGAATCAAACTCTTGACGCTCAACACTTTTAGTTTGACATAGAGCTAAATTTCTTTCTAAGGAACACCAGGTTTCCTTAAGGATTCCTTAGAGAATTATTACAGCAAACTATCACAGGAAAAATACTTACTGAAGCACTATGTTAATGAAATTGCACCAAGACCCATAATCTCACTCAGCCTATGGCAATTTGCTCATCACTCAAACTACTCAAGTCCAAACAAACCACAAAGATTAATGTTTACCCCACAGCAGACATAATCCAGATTTGAATATCATTAAAAAGTTATTTCAGTAACTCAGTCATTATTTAAAATTCAAATTACTATATACTTGTATGTAATCTTCCACACAGAGTAATATGATGAGTGAGGAGTTTTGCAGTTTTCTGTACAGGGAGCTCTATTTGTTTTTATATACACCTTGATGTTTGATTTGACATAAAATTAGAAGAAGTCGAATGGGGGCTTCTGTGCCATACACACAATGAGCTCAGAAATACTCGGATTAAAACATCAGTGTGTTTGAGAATGAAGTTGTGGCGAAAGCATTTATTGTTTAAATGTGGAAAATGTTTTTTAGCCTGCATCTTTGAGCCAGTTCTTTCAGGCTCATTTGTCACAGAGCATAAAGAGTAATTAGTATGAGCAGGTTAGCCATGGTGGCTTTAGTCTACGTGTGGTAACAGGCAGAACAAATCTGACACAAAACAGCCATTTAGTATGACCAGCAGTGTGGTTTTACTAAAGACCAACTCTATAGATTCATTCAGTCAAACATAGCATCAGTGTAAAGGGGTCCCTGACACTGGTGCCGCATAATAACTCATATAAGCAAGTCTTTGCAGACTTAAACGCCCCTTCTAAGCACCAATGAACTGGGCTTATTCATTTTACCTGACAGGAGTACAAAATGAAAGAAAGAAAAGAGAGTACTGTCAGTGCATACAAATACAACAGCAGCATAGAACGTGGCAGTCTCACAGCTCCATGCTTTTCAAGACTCCATCCATCCATTTTCTAACTCCTTTGACCCTATGGGGGTCGGGAGGCGGTCGCCGGTCTACCGCAGGGCAACACAGAGACAGGACAAACAACCATACACACACTCGCATCTAGGGAGAATTAAGAGAAACCAATTAAACAGTCATTGGACTGTGAGAGGAAGCTGGAGTACCCGGAGAGAACCCATGCATGCACAGGGAGAACATGCGAACTTCATGCTTTAGTCTGTTAAGATGTCTGTGACTGCTTCAAATGACCAACTTCAGTCATCGGTTTTAGACAACACATCCTCTGCACTCAAGTTAAAAGTGTAAGAGTAAATAGTTCTTGTCTAGACTGACCAATGAAAGCACTCCTTGCATTGAGGAACAGTCACGGCACGTACATGTTTAAGAAATAATACTAATACATTTGACAAAATTTGTCAAACATTTTGTCAAAAAGAAGCAGAATTCCTCAAAATGTAAAGCTTTAATAAATATTTCTTGAAACAGCCGGTCCCAAATTTGGAAAATTAATAAGACGCTTTGATTTCAAAACTGATAGAAATCTTATATCACGTCATTAGCTTATTTTGAAATGCTTTTAAAGAGACAAAGCACCAGAGAATAGAGTTCTCTGTTTGGCAGGGTAAAGCCATGCATTCATGTTGCTTTTGCCAAAACTAACACTGTGACCTGACAAAACTTTGAAGTACCGTTTGCTCTTTTAACATGTTGACCATTCTCTAGTGACCTCTGACACCAACAGGGAATTTTTTTTTTTTCAGAATATGAAAATCTCAGCTGATCAGTGGTTTGAGAAACACTCCATTAGACTGTCTAGCTAGCACCAACAGCTACAAACATTCGAAGACTCTAATGTTCTCCCGTTTTCTCTATTCTGACGCTCATTTTGAATTGACACAAATTCTCTAGACCCCTGCTAAAAGCCGAAAACACATGATTAATTGAGCCGCTGTTTGTGCTAACAAGCAACTGCCTATGAGTTCTAAACACAAATCTGCATCACTAGATTAACTTTACGAATGCTCACAACAGAGCATTCGTAAACACCGTTATCCAACACAAATGGTAATTGATTTTAAAATATAAGATGACAAAACTATTTTACAGCCAAACGAGTTCCAACAAACAGACCATTCTGTATAGGTTTGAAGACAATAACTTAAAGTAGGGGTGAAGCTCAAACAAGTGTGGTGGGAGGAAGGAAAAGCGAGATAAAGAAGAAAACCCACCTTCAGCAATGGTTTGACTTAAAACTGCTGTTTGGTGATAAGACCAGCCAATAGCTTACCGTTGCATCTTTTGATGTCTGGTCAGTACTGCCTTTCTTTGTATGGCTAATTATTTTTAACCAACAAATGACTTTTTGACAACTTGGTGACGGGCTCCATCTTTCCAAAACAGGGACAATAGACTTCGTCATACATCGCCAACCTTTACAGCACCATCTTCCCCATCCTGTCCTCAGCAGGTGTTCGCAGAACAATATCAGATACAATCTAACATATGGGCAGAGGAAGTAGAGGGAAGTTGCTAAAGAACTCTAGCATGACTGTTCATTAAAAACACAAGGAGCATAAGATCAGGGTAAGCACTCAGGGCTTCTCAAACACAACGTTTTCCTTCCTCACTGTTCAGAGAATGTGAAAATAGTACTAACCAGATGCAAGAAACCGCTTTCAGTCCACAAACATGACTGCAAATTTCTGCTGGAAGGTCACATACATCCCAGGAGTTTCAGACGTGTTCAGTTTTCAACATTCAATAAACTCTCACTTGAGAAAACTAATTTACATTTTATGATGGTCATTTTGGACCATCATAACAAATAATGCATTTATTTGTCATATACAAAAGACAACCTTTCTTTTAAGATTATTGGGTTTTACAATTTCAAATAAAAGTAAATTGTTTCTGTGTACTGTGAATGCAGTTATTTCCATTTCATCCATAAAAATAATAAAAAAAACAATTTTGCAGCAATGTTTTATATATTTTAATACCTCAACATGAAAAATGGTCACACTGAAACATTCTAGAATGAGTTTATATTTTCGTAAATTGAATTAATGTACATTTATAAGCATCATATGTCACAACACAAACTCCAAAAGACAGATTAATACAATTGTTGCTAGAAAAATACATTCTAGAGAAAAGACTAAATAAACGTGAATTAAAATTTGCTGTCTAAGCTAAATTACATTTAAAACTGAGCCAGGCCTCAGCCAGCTAAACATCCATGTTTGGTGTAGAAAACAGTTTAAAAAAGGTCAAACATGTTGAGAAAAGAAAAAAAAAAAAAAAAAGATGACAAGTAATATGACCATGTAAAAATAAATACCGCTACACTCCCTGGGCACCAGAGGACTTACAGTGTCTATTGTCCTTTTTTCGCCAGGCTCCATTTCCTTTTATATTTCTAACCTCCAAGGTGTTAGCATTAGAGTCATTAACTGTGACCTTTTCCTTTCACTGCACAGAGTTTCATTCAAACAAAACCTTTTCAGGATGATTGAAGATGGGCAATGTCTTATGACACGTTTCTAGGCAACATCTCACAAGCAATACTTTTTCTATTTTCCAATAAAGAATGACACATATCTTGTCACCTTGGGAGAAAAAATGATAACTGTTACTCAAAGTAATTTATGGCCAACAAATCCAATCTACCTTCTGTGTACAGCAAGGATGATTGGGGACCCTTTTGTATTTAGCTTCCACAAGACATCTTTTCTGTGCTTCATTCGGGGATTTATTACTTTTCACTACTTTCAAGATGGACACAAAGGTGTGGATATAAAGTAATATTCTGCAATATTTTAAACTAGCTTTAATAGGCCTTTTTCAAAACTGGAAGTAACGTCTCTTGATGTTGGGGCACTTCCTGTTTTTGCCAATCTACGCAAGTACACTGAGGAAAAATGTCTCAGTTTTTCAAAATCTTTGCTTAATTTGCCATCCTTTTCATTTGATGATGTGCAGGCAATCGCTGTGGTGAATTTGCAAACCAATAAACTTGAGAAAGGACGTAAATTCTTGGGTATGAAGGTCTTTTCTTATCTTGATACTCACAGCTATCAAGGTAAGAAAATATGTAGGTTAGCATACCAACCGCTAGGCACAAGATAAGTAAATATAAACATCATAATAAAGAAGTCTAATTTAGTGTGGTAAATTATTTGGAATATTTGAAGGAGACATGTCATGCACTTTTAAGTTATATTAACATTCTGATATGCCTTTGCCATTGCAGTTGGTGACCGAAAACATGCTAGATGTTAGTTATAAGTTGTAAGGTGATGCTTGATACTTAATGCAAAAGCAACATAAGTTCAATACATTAGTATTGATAGAAAACGGTTGGGTGCAAATGGGTGCCAAAATGTGGAAATTATTTCAGATTTAATTTTCTTATTATTAAAACCTTCTAGCTAAACAGAATCTTAAGGAAATTTAGTAAACAAGTTTTGTATTTCTTCTTCACATAGCTCGCTCTGTTGATTCTGCCAGGCTCTGAGTGTTTGTGTGCCTGAAATGCTAGAGGCAGAGTCTTTGATCAAACAAACACCGAGGTGTGGGATATCAGTGGGACTCTTTCTTTCTCCCCTTTTCACTCAAGTGTGACCTGCAGAGTCTTGGTATTCACATTGTTAAAAGTTAGTACTGCTGAAGCCAGCTGAAACGCACACCAAACAGCCGGGGATTGCTGGGAATCTGGAATGATGTCATAAATAAAAGACTAGAATGGTGTGGGGTTTCAAGGGAATAGTAATCTGCAGACAGTGCAGAGGGTGCCGGGGCATTTTGCTAAAAGGTTAAATCAGCAAAAAGTGGATCCATTATGACATCATAACAATATTAGCAATTAAAGTGATCATATTTCAAACCAGCTTAGTGTGCCATCATGGAGTTTAATTGTGTTTGTCAAAGGACCAACCAGAAAACTAAGATTGATACCTCAAGCTTTTACATGGAATAATGGGAGACTGACATTAAATACATTAAATCTGACCTAGAAAAGAAAAAAAGGGCAATAATTTTGAGCATATTTAAAAAAAGAAAAAGCAGAACTGATGATCTTCAGTAGTTTTTTTTTTTTCTCCGCTCTTTTTACTGCTCTTCAAATGAGAATACTCTCTCATGTGGATGGATTTTTTTCTCAAGACCACAGTGGCGAAAGCAACAAATAGTTTTTTAAGGGAGGCACAGTGACACTCATGTTTGAGGCAACGGAAATATGGCAATTTTGAATTTCTTGCGGAGCATCCCTGGACAGGGACTCTAATATCACTCGTATTAGAAACCCTCACAACTACCAAACTTCATCTGTGACTCTGAATCTGTAAACTTAACTAAAACATTGTGTGATTCATTCAGACTCTACCTAAAATAACAGGACACGATGATTAAAGTTTGCCTTGGCACCAAACCTTCCACTATTTTCACTGCTGCTTTGCTTTTTGCATATAATTTTTTCTGTCTGTGTTTGATCACTCATCCATCCTAGAACCTCTCAACACTGTTACATAACACCACAACACACAAACAAGCACACGAGTGTGGTGAATACATGTTTCTCAAGAACAACATAGTTAGCAATAGAAAGAAATTGTCTTTTTACGCCGCTCTCCACTGCTCGAAGGGCAAACACCACAACAGCAAATTAAAACATGCGAACACAACCAGATTCCCCAGGTGGGAGGAGAAGTGAATAAGACAGTGGCTCCCACACTGCTCAGCATACGACCCACAACACAGAAAGATCAGATGACAAGCCTCAGCCGACAAACGCACGCCGAGCTTGATGCACTTTTTTTTTCCCAGCTAGTCCCCTTCTGGCAGAGAGCAGAGTCACGTGTGCACCGTGGGGAACATTCTGCCTAATTAGGTTAAGCTTCTGCATTTTAATTGCTGTCCTCATAAACAGCAGTTATAACTCTAACCCCCTCGCTGGATACAGCTTTAGTTGCAGCTTTTCATCCAAATATTTAATCTTTGTTGGTTTTAATAAAACACCTGCGTCTCTTAGTGAAATAATTACTACATCCTAAATAATGTTTTGTATTGTGTTTGTAAAATGAAAGAATGAAAAAAATCCAAAATGTTTAGGAATGTCATCTGAGGTGTGTCTTAATTTTAATTTATACACACACACACACGCAGCTTCCATAAAAAAACATTTAAAAGAATATTTCAAATTCATTCTGACAAACTACAACATAGAAAACATGAGCATTATGTATCCAACATAAAACCGAACTGATGCAATGGGAAAATGTGTTTAAACATGGAACAGCCTGTTCAAATATGACTGCCAAATAACTGGTTGAGCTAGTCACCTGGCATCTTTGTCAGTTTCATTAATTTACGAGTTGCTTACGATGAAAACATGCTATCCTGCTTGCTGTTCTACTAAATACTTTCCTGAAAGAGGACAGATGGATGAGCATTTAACGTTGTCAAAACTGACAGCGAAACATGAACAATAAAACTAGCGATCGTCGTACAAGTTTAGGCACTTATCCCTCTATTTTCACTGTATTCCAACAGGATACAATCAAATTATTTGGATGGAAAAGTCTGCCAGAAAACGGTGATGGGAGCGGTAGTGTTATACCTGAGCCTTCAGGGAAGACCTCTGTGGAAAAAGAACCTAGAACCTGGGATGGGTGGAAACTTCTCAACATTACTTTTCAGAAAACTTATGTTCACTTTAACTGTAACAGCTTTTACAGCTTCCCGCTTGTCTACAGAGACAAAGGCTGTCAATTCTACTACTAATGTAGTGTTTTAAGAGCTTTAAGAGATGTTTGAAATTATTTACTGCTGTTATGCTCTAAAGCACAACTGAAACCAAGAGACATCCATAAAGGAACATTAATTATTTAGAGATCTTAAACAAATCACTGCTGTGTTTCTATGTCCTGATGGGACACATCTTTTAGGCTTGATTTAATAAACATCTGTTATCACGGATCATTGCTGCATGTTTCTCAGCTTAGTATCGTTATGGAAGGTCAGTCAACATAATGGTTATTAATTGAAATGGTGGGACCACAATGCATTTAAAGCAGTAAGTAGATTTTAAATTGCTAATCCTGTGCAGCGACTTCCTGGAAAATTCTTGAACAGGACATTATGTTCAGAAGGTGTGTGGCTCACCAAACAGGAAATTACAAGTTTATTTTTGTGCTGCAGTGTTCCCGCCCTGCTTAGGTGGAAAACTCAACAGGAGGTGTTTCACGTTCCATAATTTGAGAGTCTGTCAGTCACACAAATTCATTTCATATTTGAAAACTAGAAACACAACAATTTGCTTCCAGCTGTGGCAGCTGGTTCTCATAAGAAAACCATGGTTACTAACAGATTTGCTGTATTTGCACCTTTTATTTATGGTCTTATTCAGTAAATTAACAGTTTTGACATGCTTTCTGGAAAGTTAATTAAAAAGAAGTTCTGAGACCTTTTCTAGACAAAACAAAATAAGATTTTACTATAATACGCAAATTCAGAACTAATCTTATTTTTAAATAGCTTTAATTAGGAAAAAAACTCAAGTCGTGCTCTTACCTTTTTGTTGTTCTCAATTGATGACTCAATCTAGAGATAATTGATCTGATTGATTGACCAACGATTAATTGATTTGTGGCCATTTTCCTAAAAATCGGAGTTTTCTCTTGTATCAAGAGGGTCGTCCTCTAAGATGGATGAGTTTTTTGTTAAAATATGCTAAATAATAAAAAATGTGAAAAATGAGCATGTCAATATATTCTGACAGGTTTTGTTGCATCAGCCAACTTAATGTATAAAAACTTGTTTTTCCACACATTATTAAACTTCAGACATATTTATGAAATACAACAAAAGAGGAACCCCCTTAGGTTGTTGAATTAAAAAAAAAAAAGGGTAAAAATAACAAAATATGTGACACGCATAAGCCTTAACCTAGTTTACAACAAGTTTATATTAGAGACAGCCCTCTAATTACCTCCCCTGGAGTCTGAACAGTTTTAAAGGATGTTTAGAGGAGGAAAACAAATTTTTGATGTGGGGGATTACAGTCTGAAAAACAAGCCCACTTCCTATAACCAAAGCCTCAAACAGGACTGACTGAGGATTACAAGCTACTCATTTGATTGTGTGAAACCTGATAAACTCTGATGTGGCTGCATCTGCTTACCATACAGACTTTTACTCTGACCACGGCTTTCTATTACGTTCGTCATCTCTCAATAACATAAAAAGTTTTACTCTGCAAGTTTGAGCTCTTTAATTGCCATTTGGGTCTTCTCAGCCTCTTATAAGCAGGGTTGGTTTGGAAAATCATGACTATTAGAATTAATCTAAGCGGTACTGGGATTTTTAACATGGCCTAAAACGCTGCCGTTTTGGTATACATGACTATCTAGAGAAATTGTCGATGAGGGTAAAAGCGAGTTTCCATACTCATTCTTAAACCCAACATCAAAGTATTGAGGTCAGGCTGCAGACTGTGGTTTATGGTTTCATATAAATCTTTGTTAAAGTCAAGTCAGCATGTTGTAGTATACTGTGCATTCAATAAATGTCTTCACTGGATAAACAACTTACTCCCCAAAGGAATAAGAATTGACTTCAGGGTCATGTCCAGCAGAGAAAAACTTTCTTGGAGTTCTTCATGTTCATTGTATGGAATAGAAGAAAATGCAGGGCTATGTTTAGGGTTAAGGAGATTTATTTTGTTTGTTGTTGGGAATTTGCAACACAAGTGGCTGCAATTTTTCTTCAAACTCTTTGGCATATTTTTTATACTTGAAATAAAATAGAAAGAATTTAGAAATCCTGTAGCAGAAAGGCATCACGCCCCCTTTGTTTTCCATGAGTGTAGAACAGCTTTCAATATTTGAAGCTACTTGACAAGCAAAAGCAACTTGTTAATCTTACCTGATGAGAGCATCATTGAATGTTTCATGGGGTTCAGCACTGTGAGAAGCACTGGTGGACTGGGGAATTGAGGGAGAGAGGGAGGAAGACGGAGGCAGGGTGGAGGAGAGAATCGCACTGGAGTTAGGATTCTGGTCCACTGAGCTCCTCTCATTTTGAGGAAGATGACAAGGTTTTGCTCTGGCATGATTGCGGATGCTGTGGTTGCTACGACGATGAGCCACTTTGCCAACAGACCCTGTACCAGATCTCTTAAAGGTTTGCCGACATCTTTAAACAGAAGCACAAAGAGTAGATTTACATGAGCTCCCAAATGTTTGTTCACCAAATGAAATTTAAATTAATACATAAAATAATTATTTTTGCTTTAAAATTCCCCATAGGAAAAAAGAAAAGATTTCTCTAAGAATGACAAATTTCAAGCTCACTGCAAGACACAAGGGAGGAAAAATAAAATGGATGGCATATTCTTCAACTCCATGACTACAGAAACGTAAAATTGTCAGACTTTCCTTTGTGCAATTGAAATGTTGCAGTCAAGCCTGTTGAGTTTAAACGTTTTGGACTCAATCATGTGTGTCAGCTATGGGCAGAAATGCAGCAGAAAGCCCAAAGAACCATATAGATCATTGGAATGCAGGACATGAATGCATAGATCCTGAAATTCAAAGATTTTTGGCTTTGATAACTTTTGGAAAAACTATTGTCTTAAGTTTTGGGTGTTGTATTGAGATGAACCTGGCAGGTGAAGTGTGCCGATACTGTTGGGCCTTTTCTTTTAATTATTGAGACTGTAGGAGACGGTGTCAATTAACTGTTAAAATTACTTTTTTGTGGTTTGCTTGAATTAAATGTAAGCATACTGTATATTACTTTTATTTTCTAAATAATTTCTCAACTTTAGTTATTTTTATGTACTGGAAAAAACTATCAGTCAAGTTAAAATATTACACTACCTCACAAAAAAGGAAGTTGTGGCAAAACGGTGGTGGACAAATTAATTAAATGCAGTTTTACTACACTCATAAGTACACTTCTTTACAATGCAGAGCAGTCAAACATTTATATTTTCTGAACCCTCATATGATGTTTTTAAGTTCATGAAATTCTTTTAAAAGTTGAAGCGAGTTGAAGATTGTCCCATTGCCTCCTCTTGTTTACAACTAATTTGCCACCCAATAACAATAATCCCTTTCGTGACCCCCAATGACCCACCGCATGCTTCAAATAACCTGATCCACTCGACACAAGGAGCAAAACTGCGAGGAATTACAAGCATTCTTGAAACATGGGTGCAAATATGTGGATACATGCATATACGGGAGGATGCACAGATAAATACAAACACACAAACCACCAAAAAGGTACCGAATGTTTCTGCTGTCTGCCCTGCGCTGGACAGGACAAAAGGAGCAGCATTACAACGAGAAGATTAGAGGACTATTGAGAAATTCTGAATGTGGCTGGGAACTGACCTGCTTTATCACGAAGAAACAAAAGCAGGAAGACTTTGTGGAATAGCACAAATTTTTAGCATTACTGAAATAGGTTCCATGTCCCAAGAAGATCATATAAATAGGCCCTTCAATAAGCGTGCATTTCCATATGCAGTGAGCCTGATTTGCAAGCAAACATCTGCAAAGTGTGCATCGTGTGTGTGAGAGAATCAAGGAACATTAAATGAAAATAAATTAACTGGAAACCAGCAAATCATTTTCATGTTTTTATGAGCAAATGTGTGTCTCTGCTACCATTTTCCAAATAATTTGACAAAATATTAGAAAACACAAAAATGTTTGTTGAATAATTCAAAGTGAATGTATAGAACTTGGTTTATTTAGGCCTTTCTTGTTATGATGTTCTGATCAGAGGCCAGCTGACCAACAAAACCTGGAAAAGATGAACTCTTAACTCAGATTTAATTTTAGGCTACATCACAGAGAAAAGGTAATTTACAGCCCTTATAGCTAAAGGGAAAAAGCAGATATTGTGGGAATCAAGATTGAGCTACTTCAGTGAGAAATAAAAAAGGTTGACAATGAAAAGTGAGACAGTCAGATAAATTACAGCTTGGGCAATAAAAAGGCTCATAAAATGTTGAGAAAACGATTTATGGCATCATAAACATTAAATGAGCATGAACTTCAGAAAGCTTCACTGTAAGTTTCATGTGCTCGATGATTCTTGTCTAGTCCATATTTTTTCATATGCAACATCCACATATGTAGAAAACAGCAGAGTACTGCTGAAACAGTCTCAATATTTAAGAATACTATGCCACTTCTAAACCAAAAGTCAAATAAGAATAATGCTTTCATAAGTATACTGAAAATAAGTAGCAGCAAATTTGTTGTTTCAAGCTTAAAAAAATTGAATGTTCTAACCTTTCACTTTTCCCACAGCCAGCAAGTTTATTCCCAGTAACAGGGGCTACAGCCACCTCTCCACCACTCCCTTGTCCTTCAGGCTGCTGGATACTACTTTTCTGCTTGCTCTGCCTTTTCAATCTCACCTAAAAAAAGAAAAGAAAAAAAAAAAAAAAAAAGAGAGAGAGACAAACTCCCCCCAGAAAACAGATTAAATCCCATATTGTTAAAGACAGAAATGTCGGGGTGTTCAATATTCATTAATTCTGGCAAAAATGAAATGTATTAATTTCCTCCTCTTTTTGTTTATTGTTGTTTTAAGCCTATAACTCAGAGGTTAACCGTCTCTTTGAATGGTTTGTGTAGCTCTAAATACTGACAGAAGCACAAATCCATTAGACACAGTTATATTTTAAAAGTGTACTAAAACCGCATAAATGTCATTGATTATTTTAACAACTTATGCAGTTTCACTGGCAGCCAACACAAATTAGTCTCTTGTTCTGACTTTTGTTTTTCCAATTCCAGACCATGCAAACTAAATCTAAATCCTCCAACAAAGGAAGAAATCTATGATCAACTTCTAGACCACCATGTGATTCCAAAGGGCAATCACAGTTTGGAACAAAATAATTATATAAGACCTTGGTTCCATACACTGATAATCCTATGAGAAGCAAGCTGAAGTATTAAAGTGCATTTTCTCAGGGCTAAACTTAGAAAGACCTTGTAGAGCAACCAATTTATGTGGTAATAGGTGGCATTTCATAATATTGCTGCACATGCAGTATCTTTGACTCTGGCCTGATCTGAATGGCTGAGGGAAAAAAAATATTACTCTGATGCCATTAAACTAAAATTAAATCAGGGATAACTTTAAAAAATATATTTTAGACCCATAGCAACTAGCTTTAGCAAATCACAATCAAAATGTTAAATTACTTGTTTTTCAGTAGCAAGTATTCTCCAACACATCTAGTTTTATAATCATAAGCCCCTTGTTGTCAAATATTAGGAAAGATCAGCTCAATAATAGGATAAGCCGCGTTGTGTCAAAATGTTTTAAGTCACATGCTAACTTTGTGCGATTTTCTCACTCAAGCCTGTTTTGGCTTAAGCTCAAGGCATTAGACCCTAAATTGAGCAAAGTCTTAAAAAAAATAATAATTTGGCTGATTCTTTGAGCTTTGTTGGAGGCATTTAAACTCTTCTGAGGATCAGAATCAATTCAAGAGCTAAAAATAATCTTTACCGCTAAAGAAAGAGATTTTAATAATAAAGTCTCGAAAGGCCAGAGGAGAAGGAAACATCCTTCCTGGGAAACTATACCAAAACCACACCCTATAAAACAGAGGTTGAAGAACTACATTGTTAACGTACACACTTGCAGGCCAGTTTATTAGGTACAGCTGTTCAACAGCTTACCACAAACAACTGATTGTGGCAGCAGGCAATGCACAGGCATCAAGACTCCGTGTCGACAACATGCTGAAGTTCAAACAGAACTCCAGAGTGGGGAAGAAAGGAGATTTAAAGTCGGTATAAACTTCACATGGCTATTGACGCCAGACAAGATGGTCTGGGTGTTTCAGAAGCCACTGATTTACTGGCACTTTCACTCAACACCATCTCTTAGGTTTACAAAAAGAAATGGAATATATCAAATGTGGATGAAAACGCCTTGTTGATGTCAGTGGAGATAAGGCAGACTGGTTTGAGATGATAGAAAGGCAACAGTAAATAATGTAACCAGTTGCTGAAATCAATTTCCCAACATAACGCAGATTGCCAGAGGTGCTGAGGAGCACAATGGGTACCTCTCCATTCAGCCAGGAATGGGAAACTGAAGCTACAAATCACACAAAATCACCTGAATTGGATTTGGAAAAAAGAAAATTGTCTGGCCTTATGAGACTCGGTTTTTAATGGAAATATTCAAAATATTGAACAGAAAAGTAAAAGCAGCAATCCATTCAGCTAAGGTAGTCCTAAACACAGTTATATCAGCTTTGTTACATAAGCTTTTCATTAATTGAAAATAAAAAAGAAGCCAAGAGTAATTGTGTTACTTGCAGTGTCCAACACCTGATATTCCTATTAATGTAAGGAAAAGCAAAATAAAAAATATCAAAAGCAATATCCAGTTGAAAAGTTTTGTGCTTTAATTGTTACTTTTTGTGATGACAAATGAGGCAAACAGTCTAGTTCTCGCTTTTATGCAGAGTTAAGCAAATTGTTTGCTTGCTGCACTGTTGTACTGACCAAGCAGATAAAAACTAAACAGTGAGATGCATGGATAATAAATTTACCTGAGCTTGTGTAAATGAAGCTGAGGCTCGACTACGGAATACGCGCCCAGGACTCCGGTGTCTCGGCACAGTCAGTGTTTGTGAACATTTCTCCTCAACTTCATGTCGACCCAAAGGGCTGAGAAGGTACCGGTGCGCCACGCGCATCACACGGGTCAGTAAGCTCACACCCCGTGGAACAGTGTCTGTATGTGGAAACACCATAGATTGTTATCAAAATGCGTTCGGTTTATTTAGGTTCTTCACCATTAAAAAAATTTTTGAGTTGCAGAGATCTAAACTGTAGGAAATCTAGCTGAGGAATAATATTTGTTTCATTTCCAAAACATTTATTTTTGAGCACCTATTAGCTACAGTGAACGACAGCAACAGTCCAACGCAAAGTTAGTTTCACAAAACGAGTTATCATTCCACCACAGAATAACCCCCGCTGACCCGCTCGGTGAGTGTACAGTAGACGTAGTTTGGTGTGTGAATATGTCCTTGTTGTACACAAATGAATGTTATCAGTTCCTCACCATATTTACTCAGGGGGGAAGAATCTGTCTGCTTAGGCAAGCTGTGAACACAAAGACTCACTTGTCCTGTCCCTCATGCACTCAGTCACAGTCAGTTATATCTCCTGTTTATGCTGAGGGAAATTTATGCCACCACTTTTAGTAAGGAAGCTAAGATCTGGTGCTCCCCCCCCCCCCATCTTAACTGATAACAGCAAACTGGTACAGAGACTGGATTGTGATTTATTTTGTTTTCTTTAGGGATCATCTTTCTTGAGATTGCATCCTACTGCACTGCAATCCCTGTCATATTCAAGCTCAAGAGGGTATAATAGTAGCTTTATGTTTGTATTGGATATAGATACAGAAAGCATGAAATAAATCCAAAAGTGTTTCTAACTATAAATTCACAAAATATGCTTTATTAGTAATTTTGTATCAAATAAAAAAAAATATGAAAGCCAGAGTCCTAAGCTTTTATTAGATTATTAAACTCCAAAGAAAATCCATCAGTGATCATTCAGATGTGGCTACAGACTGAAAATGTTGAGTTTTCAGTTCTGATATTTACACTGCACACACCGACACTTGCTTCCACTGATGCCTTATAATACAACCTCCTTAGGAGATGATCTCTTAGGAGGTGAGTGATGTTCTTTTCTTAAAACCAAGCCCCTTTTTAACACCTACACAAGCAAATACAGTAAGAGTTCAAGAGGGTATGAATAACCTTCTCACTGAAAGGGACCTGATGAAACCTGTGAATGCCTGTAGCCTCTAAAACCAATGTTTACCAGCTGCCTCCGTCTTTATTCTCTCCATAATATGGTGACAAAGACTTTGGATAAAACATTACAAAGAACTGTCTGGTAGAAGAGGTCTGGCTGAAAAGCACTGGAGAGCAAGCTTGTACTTGTTAACTTAAAAATAAAACTTCATTTGCTGACAACCTCAAATGACTTTGTGCCACTAAAATTCTCTCATCTTTCCAGAAAACATTTATTTAATTGGGTAGCTGAAGCATAGAGTAGTGCATGAACAGACTCTAAGGATGTAACTGATGTATACATTAAGTGTATATATATATATATAAAGACATTAGCTCACCTTTTTCAGAAGTCTTCTTGCCTCCAGATTTTGAAATATGTCGTGTCTTGTTTCCTGTTCCGACTTCGTTGGACATGTTCTGAGGGTCTTCCAACTTTTCTGCAAGAAATAAAACCAGATGTTTTGGGTCAAAGCAGTATTTTGCAAAAATGCATTCACATGAACTTGTTCATGAGTAAAGTGTATATAGTTAAGAACTTTGCACTAAACAGAACAGTTTTTTATGTTTGTGAACATTTTTCATTATTGCTGTTGGATTTTAGCTATGCGATAACTACAATGAGAAAAAAATGCTTTGAGAAGTATCTCTGTGTTGACTAGATGGCATTCATCCTTAAAGGGATGGGTGACAAGATCCTACACTTTTGTATAAGTGGGTCAAAATCGACCTGAATTAGAATCAATGTGTTTTAGGGCTAATTGTAATTTTTTTTTAAGGATAATCATTTATAATATAAAAGTTGGATGCATTTGTAAATCATTATACCAGGATGTGGAGGAAGAAGAGTCGATTACAATCAATGTTGCTTGAGATCCAATGTGAAGTTGCCAGATACCAGTGGCAGACTGGTAAAAATCAATTTGATATTACTTTGATTGATTTATTAAAAAAAATAAATAAACACAGAGGGTCTTAAAATAGATGGACATACTATTGATCAGGCCTTCAATATTTATTTTAATTTTCAAAGAACATCTTGGGATTCACATTAGCGCTAAGCTAAAATTGCAAAATTAACAGATAAACACTGTTAATAACAGTGTGAGGAATGAATCTTTACAATAAACAAATTTTACTTTTTAAAATGAATCCTTGACATAAATAAACCTTTTGATTATTTGTAATTTACTGAATTACCTGCACATGTCATTAAATGTATTAGTCATATCTGATATTGTATCAGATTAGGAGATCTCTAGCAACAGGTTCAACAAACCAATTAGCATTTCATAAATTTGTAACTGTATGATGTTTTCAAGATGTGAAGCACTCTGAATTGTCTTGCTGCTCAAAATGTGCAAAAAAACCCCCGCCTTAAAGCGAATTTGATTTTCTGTCAAAAATCGGAAGATTGAATTTCTCAAAGTGTAGCTGGGAGTCATAACTCAGAGTTGGGACGCATGTCTGGTTGTAGGTGTGCATCACAGCAAAAAGAACGGTAAATGGTCTGTACTTGAATAGCGCTTTATCAAGTCCAGAGGACTCCAAAGCTCTTCAGTCATGTACACATTCACAAGCTTAAGGGATGACGTACTCCTCTAATTTTCATATGCCTGAACAAGGGTTTTAAGGATAAGGCCGTTGCCAAACAGGAAGAGACGATGATAAAGTGCAGACCTAATGCACGGTCTTTGCAGAATTTTGACTAGGGTCATCTTTGATGTTAAAGCAACTCAGTTTCCCAGACACACCCTCCCCTTTCCTATAGCCCATGGCTCTCACCCTCTGCCTCATGTCTCTGTCTCCTTCCTTCCCTCCCTCCCTGCGATCCATCTCAATCACCGTCAGACATCAGTAAAGGAGGGGTTCCCTTCCACAGCACAAATCAAAACACTGACGTGTCATAGCATGTCTCCAGTCAACCACCCAAAAACCAACCAAGAAAAAAAAAACATAAGGATTAAGCATATCCCTGGTCTGAAATAACCTGGAAAATAATTTGAAACTGTAAGACTACGACTGAATACGCATAAATATGAAAAGTCCTTGCAGTTGACAAAGTGCTTTCACAGCATGCAATTTACAGTAAAATCAGTTACAAGGGAGTGACTGGGTTTATTTGGAAGTTCAGAGGAAGCATGCAGTTGCCTCTTCTGAACTTTGGTGTTAGTAGAACTGTCACAAACAAACAATAAACAAATCTGTATGTGTAATATCTGTTTTTGTTGAAGACATAAATCCAGACAGTGGAAGTATTAACACGGGTGAGCTCACCTGAGCAGTTTCTGTATGACTCAAGTGGGTAATGAGTAGGGATGAATGAACGTGTGACTATATAGGAGTGATTTATTGTTGAAGCTAAGCCTTCTGCCCTCACTAGACTTGCCACCCAGCAGCCAGACAGTCAGTCAGTCCTACTCGAACAACTTTAATTAAAGTAAAACTGAAAAGAACTTTGTTTCATTACACAAAACAAGCTGCACTCAGCATATAATAAAATGCAACACTACTTCTGGTCCATGGACAGTATTTGCTTACTATTAGAAAGATCCCAGGTTCATGAAACTAAGCATAGCACAATGAGTTGAGTCTTGACAAGGTCTATTTTAATATCAGAGGAATAGACCAGAGAAATTTACAACATGCCTGGTCCTGCCATGTAGTTAGTCACACTAAATAAAACATAGAAACATGAAATCAAAGGTTTTGGTCAGAACTTCAGTGGTGTTCAGAAGGATAATGGAAGGTTGCTACAGACATATTAATTCACTGGTTGTTCAAATATAATTCCAGTTAAGAACAACACGTTCAAGAAGTGGGGACTAAAATTATGCCACTCATCAATTTTAAGGTGAAGTTGTTTTTACAACAATCCACAAACCGCAGAAGGAAAAATGAAAATTAGAAAGCAATTAGATTGTTCCACATTTTATTTCTAATTTCTGTGAGACCACAATAACAAATCTTGATTATCATACTTTGAGAACCTCATAGCCCATATTACCTGCATATAAGACACAAGCAGTCCAACTTATTTGTCCAATAAGTTGTCATTATTGGACAAATGTCCATTAATGACAACTTATTGGACATTTGTTATCATTTTGGCATAGGATAAAATGTTTCTTTCTGCTGTTAATGCTGTAACACCATCATTAATCAAAATTCCCCACAAGTACTTTATGACAACTGTATACCATTTTTTGACACAAGATTTTTGTCCTACTACTTCAAACACTTTTAAGAGACCTAATCATGTCATATAGAATAACAAAGTTGACAACATAACTTATTGCAAGCTGTTCCTTTCTTCCAGCATTTTCTTTTCACAGTAGAAGATTATCGCATTGTTATTCTACAGTTTCTGGGTGCGACAAAGGCCTCTGCATTATCTCCACACATTATTTAAAAACCATAATTCATTGGGTATTGGCTCAGGATGAAAGGAAATCATTCAGATGATTTAATCTTGGATCCTGCTCAGTCGCTGTAACTCAGCCAGTTTGGAATATGATAGGTGTTTCCAAACACAATGCAGTCTTGTTGCACAGGTTCTTCAGTTTCACTAAATCAAAACGTAGATGCAACAGAGACTGGGCAGCACTGGTTTAAGTGCTACAGTATGTAACTGAACATGAATGAACTGAATAAAAACATAAACATTAGATTGAAACTGTCACTTTGCGGTCACAGTATGGCATGAGATAGATAATCTGTGAAAATCTTTAGCATCTTATACATCACCATCTGTGCTTCAGTGATGGTCTGTCCAGCAGGATGGATATCTAATTGCAATGCAAATGATGCAATGAAGACATTTTGTCCAGCTTATTTAGTAGCCCATCTACTGTTACAGTAGGAGGATAGCTTTTTAAAATGAGTTGAAACAAGGACACACATGGGGCCCCACTTTGTAACCAAAAAGACAAATAACTTTAGTCACCTTCAAATTAAAAGCTGGTCTTAAAAAAAAAAAGCATCAAATATGCATTAGTGTTCTGTAATTTTAATGCATTTTTAATTGCTATTATCTGTTAAATAAATATATTTATATTTAAGCTGCATTTCCGCAGATGTCAGTATGGCATCTGAGACAGGCTGTCATACTGTGAGCACATTTACTTTTATGAGGACCAGAGTGTGGTTTCTATCAGTCAACTTAACCTATAATCACTGAAAAAGCTGCACTGTATCTACGACTTGTCACACAAACCACTTATGTCGACTTAAAACTAACAAATAAAAACATATGATAAAATCCTGAGTGACGCAGGGTTGTAAATGCCAGAGTCAGTGAGCTCAGTCTGTAGCTTCCTCTATGACTCAGGGATTTAATGAGAAGGTATGAATGACAACGGGTGTTTTACTGCCCACACTCTCTTCCTCTCTGAAAGTCAGTTTCAGATAACAGTACTCTGCTGATTCTTCAATGTCCAGCCATTAATGCTGATGACACGCAGCCGTTTGAAGGTTGTGTTTTAGTGCGTTTGAAGCTCTGACGTCCTCTGGGACAGAACACCTGTAGCTTGGGTTGAAAAGCTCTGATGCAAGGCCTGGTATCAGCAGATCCTGTAGCCTGGGAATTCACTGACACTGCTCAATGGCAGTTTTGAGGTGCTGATCATTTAGAGAGAGAAGGAGAAAGTAATGAAGATGGGAAATTTCCCCAAGGAATAAGAGAAAACATCAAGACAGTTTCTCCTACTGGAGGAGAAAACTCTCCTCATAATCACACCAACAGAAGGACAATCAATTATCTTAGAATAGATGCAACACAGAAGAAAGCAAGAATGAGATTTTACCTCAACAAACATCTTAAAGGCGAATTTCAGGTTTAAGTGGGGTCAAATTCTGACTTCTCTCGAATTATTTATGTTTGACAATCCATGGAGCCATTTGTATGGGACTGAAAGCACAGGAAAATGTTACACAAGTGGAAGACATTCAAACAACTGCCAGCATGACCAGGTCTGACCCTTAATGTTCTCCACAAGAGGCTAAAAACAGTCTGCAAAAATGTCCTTGCAGGACATAATGGCATATTGCATGCCTATACCACCTCCACAAGTTTAGCTTCGTCTGGGAGATGTTCAATGAGAACATATTTGCTCTCTTTATGGAAACCAAAAAAGCTGATTAAGATTTTCTAGGAAGAATGCAGAAGATCAGACTTTCTACTGTGTAGAAATGTTTGTTTTCATTTGTGACACAATAGGGTTGAAAAGTCAAGATCTCAACATATCAAAATATCTTGACAAAAATATTTTCTCTAGCAAGTCTGAAGCATAAACCCAATTTTGTTCAAATATTTTTAACAAACAAAATGATAGAAAAATGGTAAAAACAAAACAAAAGATGAGAAATATCTGACATAGCACAATGACTAAGGACAAGTCATTTGCTAAAGTTTTATGAACAAAACAAAAACAAGACCAGGTAAGTCTTTCCCTGATGTCCACGAGGTTAAAAGATGTTCATGTTTCAGACTCGGACATGACTCGGCTTGCAGTCATCACATCCCTGCCTCAGCAGATTGTTCAAAGAGAAAATACAATCTGTTAAATCTTTTACAATGAGAAAGAAGAAGAATACAGAGATGTGAAACGCTAGAGAAAGTGATGAGATGCACAAAGAAGGGAAAAAGTCCCAAAAGAAAACAAACAAGATGTTAGAAAAATAAAGCAGGATGCTCAGATGCTTTTGCGTTTGTAGAGATTATGCTGATGTAGCCTACTTTCTAAATTAAACATACAGAAATCTCCCTCCAAAACAAAGAAATGAAGCACTTCTGCCTTGTTTACAAGAAAACATTTCATACAGTACATATAAAATTGTATCTCTTTTTTCCCCATAAGGGAGGTTTCATAGCCCTGGGCAAGTTTTATTTTGTAAAAGCAATGGCAAAACATTATATTTGGGTTGAAAAAGCTGCTGATACTTGAGTTGGATGAGTTAAATTACCATAAGGACACTTTACACCTTATATTAGGACTTCTTGCCATTCAACATGACTGACGAAAAAAAATAAAAAATCTGAAAGTACGTGTGTCAAAAACCTGAAGTATAACTGTACATTGGATTACAGAACAAAGGCAGTTATTTGTTAGCTAGTCTATTTTAGTCTTTTCTTTAAAAAAACAAACAAACAAAAAAACCCACATTTGGTCATTTTATCCTTCTGGCTCATCATGAACATCAAAGTTGGTTAAAGATTCTGGGCCTAATCAGGTCTCTTTAAATCTCCCTAAGATTACACAGGTTAAATAGTAAAAATAGTAAGATTTGATGCCTTTTTCATTCTACCTGCTAAAAGACAACCTGATTAGTCTGTAATTATACAAAACTGAAAAGGACCAAAAATAAGCTAACAGCAGAAAGCACAAAGATGTGTGAACTCAGGGAAAAACACAGTCATAGATTATTAATGAAAGAATGGGGACTTCCAGAGACAAAACATAAATGTTGTAGAGAGCAAGATGGAGGATAAGGCTGGAAAAAACAAAGAAAAAAAAAAACTTGATATCTTTAAATTTTTCTAAATTTTCTGGCCTCCAGAATAATGTCATAATAATTGTGATTAGCCAACTATATAAACAAAGTATCCAGATAAATTCTGAGTATCACTATTCCAAAATACTGTGGAATGAAACATGTATCACAATGTGTTAAAGGTCTTATTATTATTTTATTTCCATTGCTTTTTATGTCTGTTTCATGATAAGTATGTGTACAAAGAGTAACAGTTCATCAGCTTATGAAAGTCAAAGGACCAGTGGATGGAGGAAAAAAGATAAGGAGGTTAAGGAAATAAAGCATTCAGCAAGTACAATGCTGAGGGACGGGCCCAAGATGGCTGAATGCAAGATAAACATAGAAGCAGTACGGAAGCTAACACAATAAGCTACAAAAATGGATCTCTTTAGCAATTTATTAAATAGTTACACAATTTACAGCCACCCAATAAACATAAAGCATTTTTAGAAATTAGATTTTACAGGCTATGTTTATATCAACCAATGCTTTCCACAATAGTGACTGCCATATCAATCACTTTCTGCTTAGAAGGGATGCAGGACAAAGCTATTTTAAATACTATTAAATATTTAATGCTCCACCTGTATGATTCCTCTCCAAAATAAAATGAACATGTAATAAGATGCCAGGATAAGATCTTGTTATATTAAAGCACCATGATATTTCCTGTCAATGTCAAGTTTCTTTGTGTACTATACTGCTCTGCTGGCATATGACCTTGCCTGGAAAGTTCAGTATAAGCCATTATAGCACGCCTGAGATTCAAGAATCAATGTTTTAAACTTGACACCCTTTGCGTACTGAGGTTCTTGTTTTGAAAGAGATCACGTCTTGAGTGGTTGTTTTAGTGATAGAGATGACTGATGGAAAAACAGATAACCTACAAACCATTTCAAGAAATAGTAGAAATACACAAATCTACTGACCAAAATTAGGCAAGCATTAAAATTAGACTGTAAATGATGACCTTTCTGTTGAAAATTTGACCCTATTTTGATCCATATAAAGGCAACAACAACATTCAAAGAGATGGACGTCATTACTGAGTGAATAATGGATCATGTTCCTTTGGAAGCATTAGTGAAAAATTTTAAATTGAATTTAAGGGTACAAAGAAATGTAAGAAACTTTTTAAATCGACAACTTATTTCTAAAATATAGTGAAATATCAATACAGTTTCTCATAGTTGCAAGACAGAGCAAAATTCTCAGAAGTAAACAAGACAGCTGAGTGAAGTAAACTGAGTTTGCTTTGCTTTATGCTTTTGAGTTTTTCATCCGTCACTGGACATGCTGGCTGGCTTTTGGAAGTTATTAGTAATAAGAGGTGCTAAATTAAACAATGAAGTGTGATGGGCATGAATGTATAGAAAACATCTTATCAATCTGAATGATCAACTGAGCTTGATTACATGGTTTCACAAGAAATCTCAAGTTAAGTAGTTGACAGAATCCATCTCTGTCAGTGGATTGAACTGCCTGTATATAAATTGGAAAGTTTTTTTTCTAAAGTGCCCAATCTACGTATTTTGTTAATCAATACTATATAAAAGGACTGAAGCAAGCAAATTAAAGTTGTTTAAATTTAAACTAATTATTTTATCTTGTTTTAAGTTAGAAAGACCCTTACATATTCGTGTTGAGGTTGTGCATCTAATATAAATAATTCCTGCTGATGTGAGGAATTCCATAAAAAATTTTGAAAGCAAATTTTAGATTTTGTAATAGTTTAGTCTTCAAAGAGAAATTGGAATCAGGTTGCACATAAAAGCCTGATTGGTCCATCTTCATTTTTCAACATTGTAAGAATTCATGCAACCATCCACCAACTGCTAAAGGAAACCAGGTAAAGTTCACATCAACACTAAAAGGTTGTTTAAGGCTTCTGGACTGCATTGATTATTGCAAGTTTAAATTATTGGACAGACTGTTCAAACCGGCAGTGACCTGCACAATGACTCCTAAAACCTTTACTCTATTTCTGAAGATATAAACAGAGAGAATTAGCTCTTCTTTGACACTAGGATTAACTTAGAATTAGATTAACATAAAATCTAAAATATTTATACATTAGTGTAAAAAGAACTGGAACATTTTACACAGATTAGAGATTTTTTAAGTTCTATTTCTTTTTCTTTATTTTTTTTAGAGATCTAATTGATAAAACAAAAACATATGGAATCTTAAACTTGCCAAGAACATGTACAAAATCCCCTTGCGTGACTTTCTTTATAAGTAAGCTTCCTGTAAAATGATATCAAAGGACTTTAATATTATTTAATCTCGCTTCTTCATAATCAAACTTTGTAAAAATACTTTATTTAAGACCACTTTGTTTGAGAAGTTTTCATTGACATGTTCCTTTTTTTTCCTGAGCAAACACATAAGGATTACGGACAAATACTTCCACCCACACTCACTTGTCACAACAGTTTGTTATAGTACTTCAGTTCTCAAAGGGATCAACATCTCATCTCACAAACTGTAAGTTCTCATTAATCAGAAAGCAGCCAAATCATTTCTGTGCTTCCTACTTGCGTGAAAATGACAGACAGGTAAAGCTCCCTGAGGAGTGTGGTATTAAATGATGCTTGGGAATAGTAAGTATTTAGAAGGTGCATAAGGAGAAGGGAAAAAAAATGCAAAACAAAAAACTATTGCCTGCAAAGATTCAGTCAACAGAGTGCCAAAAGCTCAATTAAGAATGGAAGGAATGGAATGAAAATGCATCAGATCTTGATCCTGTAATTATTTCACATGGCTGGGTTTTGACAACCACCAGAACAAAACAAGGAGGAGTGGAAAATACATACAACTGCAGCAATGTTCAGAATGTTGGCTAAAATATAAAAGCTTCCCTAATTAAAACCCAACACTCTGACCTTTGGTAGTGCATGATAAGATGAACTGTTAGACCGTGGCCAGATAATACACAAACGAAATGCTAAGACAAAATATAGCCACTTGTTGAGAGCATAATGACAAAACAAAAAAAAATAAAACTTGTGATGAATGTGGCTGACCCAGAAAACAGACACTTGCATTCATTCAGGCAAAGTGAGCTTAAGCAAGCATAATATTATCAGAATAAAAGATATCAGATATTAGACACAGCATTAAAGATTTATCCAAGGTGGTGTGATTCAACAGCATGATACATTTAGAGCAACAGATTGGTAATGTAAACTTAGTGCAATTGGAAACAAAAAGGTTGGGGGAATATCGAAAGATGCCAAAAAGGTTTCCTCAAACAATCAGTTTATGGGTAACATTCCACTCTCAAACTTTGTCCATCTACTCTTGATATGTTTCCATGTAAATACATTTCCCTGCCAAAGGTCAGTTTTAATATCTGCACATATTTTGTATGCAAGAGCAGAGTCTTCTTACATTATGTGGCAAGTAAGACATGACCCACATTGATGATTTGCATGCATGCAAATCATCAAAGCCTTCTTGAAATATCATGTCCTAGATTTTAGTAAAAGTTGACACAATTAAGATAATCCAGTAATCTTTAACAAAGCACATCCCCCTTTTTATTCACGAGTCTTTCCCTTTGTGGAATTTCATCCACTCCCAATGCACGCGCAGGCTTTAGTTGCTTCAATTTTCTGGCAAAATTCCAAGACAGCCACAGGGTGCAACTGCAGAAGAGGGAAAATGGCAAAAAGAAATGTATTGTTGCACAGGAGAGCTGGGAATGTGAATATTCATTCAAAAATGACATCAGACTGGAAGGGAAACTTTTGGGATCGAACCCAGGAAGATATGAGCCAAGACCAACATATTTTTCCTGTTTTCTTTCTTTTTTCCCTCTCTTGTATTTCTAATACCATTAACAGAGATTAATGGCTTCTAATCCCATTAACAGACACATATCCTCAAGAAGAAGAACCAACCCAACTCTTAAATTGCTGACTAAATAAAGCGAGAAAGAAACAGTGTACAAGCTTCCTTTCATCATCAAAAAAAAAAAAAAAAAAAAGTGTTTGGAAAAAGGTATCGACTTTCACATCCATATGTCATCCACTCACCTTTTAGAGTAAAACCTGATAAAAGAAGAACACCTACTGGAGCTTGAATCCCAAAAGCTGAGTGAGTCATCTCTAAAATCATGATCTCCATATTGAGTCAGTTTTTTTTTTTCCAAATAATAACCTCAGTATAATACTGAGTTTAGGTGTCTTAAGTAAAGAAAAAGAATTCAGGGAAGTGTACCCTGAATGTCATCCTGGTTCAACACATCTCATTCAAACTGACAACAGATTAACAAAAACTGGCTAAATTCAGGTGAGCAGAGAAAGACTAAAAAGTTTAAAGTGTCACCACAATTCAACTTTTTGATACAATTGGGGAGCTTCCACGAATAAAAACTCTTAATTGCTACTCAAAGATTATATCAAAGTCGAACTCATTAGAAGTAGAATATAAATAAATATCTGATTGGAATTTTGAGAAAGTTTTAGAATTAAGTCCTTTATTTTCTACAAAGTAAGAAAAGAGAAAAAGTGTGTGTTATAATTGACAAAAGCTAGAAAAGCTAAATGCAAGCAGCTATGTGCCTGTCAAAATTTGTGAAATTAAATGGCAAAGG
Source organism: Poeciliopsis turrubarensis (assembly GCA_010277015.1). Classification (NCBI taxonomy): domain Eukaryota; kingdom Metazoa; phylum Chordata; class Actinopteri; order Cyprinodontiformes; family Poeciliidae; genus Poeciliopsis; species Poeciliopsis turrubarensis. The sequence continues at coordinate 3,245,766 of VMRN01000019.1, forward strand.
TCCTGCTCACAAGATTTTGCCTAATAATAGGGCTGGATCAGCCCTAGAGGCTGATTGAGCAGGAGGCATTCCACCTTAACTAACAGAAACAAACACTTTGTGAAGGAGGAGGATTATTGCAGGCTTACTAGAAAGCAAGGCTAGTCTGAGGGGCATAAGTGGGCTAAACACCCTTAGAGGTTAAATAGGTCACATTCCTGCAAGGACTAATAGATACAATTCAGTGTCAACAATTATATATTACCAAAAAATTGTCAAGATAGCGCAGATAACCATATACCATGTTTGTTTAAAACCTGAAAAATATAATCTTTACTCCTGAAAACTATTTCCATGTATAAAAAAAACAGTGCAGTAAAGTTATTACTCTGAGCATGAATCATTTATCGTGGTACCAGAGAGAAAAGTGACGATAAAAGCTGCTCGTTAAGTCATTCCAGATGGATTCTGATACAGACTGTGCTTGTAGGTCCCTGGACTATAACACACACACACAAAACTATGCACAAGCATTTTAATATACATAAAGCAGTGCATGTGTCTGAGGGAGGAAGATGGGCAGAGGTCAAAGTACTGTAATCAGTGAGATGGAATGAAAAAGAGAGAACTGGAAACTTTACCAAAGTACTTTTCAAATCAGACGTTTGTATACAAAACGTACTTATTTATAATTTAATCTCTAGTATAGTTTAGACATGAAAAATAAAACGTCAGCAAAAAACATGAAATAAGTGAACAAAAATAATCTTTACCTTTTTCAATAATAAAGGGTTAGAAGACTAAAGCAGACAGACTTGGAGCACCAGAAAATGTTTTTTTTGTGTGTGTGACATTATTAAACCTAACCATGGTAGAATATTTCTGTCCTGCTGCTATTTTCCATTTGCAAATTCTTGAAACACTTCCAAAGCATTCGGCTTTCAAAACATGCAAATGTTTTTCTTTCTAAAATAGAACAATTTGACTAAAAGTATTCCAACTCCATGAGCATGAGGGCTGAACCAATTTTCTTTAAAACCACTAAGTTACGTTACTCTATATGGGGAAATAAACTCCATCATAATTTTAGATTTTGTTGTGACCACCTATGACTACTTGGGTTGATTTGTCTGACATCATCAGCCTTGAAACCGAAGCATCTTCTCAAATTTCCCTAGTAACTAAGTTTTGAGGTTTAATTGGCTATTGGTCATGAACACTAAGAAGAAAAAAAAACAAAAAAAACATTGAAACATATAATTCTGTCTGCAATGTATCTATATGTAAAAAGCTTCAGTTTTAGAATTGTTTCACTAAAACAAATATTCTAATTTAATATTTGTTCACTTGTCTTGAGTTAAATTTGATCTTTTGGATCTTAAAATGTCAATATAAGAACAATGTATTGATATTAAAAAGATGTTGAGAATCAACCTTGAATGCTACTGGGTGCTTTTACATTTGTGCGGTTCAAAATGTTCAATAATGTTCCTCAACAGCATAGAAAATAAATGAAATTTGATACACAATGATGCCAGCTACCTTTTCATGGATTAGGCATTTCATTCCTTAACATTTTATAAACAGAAGAAATGCTTATTTAATATCAAAATTAAGTTTTCTTATCTACTGCGTGCCGTTCCTTTTGGGTTTTGGGTTGGTGATGTAACTATTCAAAATGTTAGGTAACTTCATGCAAATGCTGAAAATCAAGCAGCAAACAGATTTTTGATTTAATGACTTGATAATTAATTTCAAAACAGATGTCCTTGCCCCACAGCAACCTGAGCGTTAATGAGTACCAGCCTTGCAGAAGAGTGTGACGAGTGAAAGAAAGTCTAATTATGATAACAAAGAAACCTCTTTCCTTTCTCATCACAGGCTCCTTTGTGAGTGATGACTCACTTACATTTTAGCAATGGTTTGGGTACCTGGTCTGGTCATCAAGTCGCTACGATTAACCCATCAATCACACTCTAGATGCATAATAGAAGCATATAAATATTGGGCGGTCTGCTAATGGTAAAATGCATCTTAATCATGCAGCAGTGGCTGTGGAAGGTTGTTTGAGTTACTGGTTGAAAATAAAGCTGAGTCACTGCACTGAGGCCAAAGCAGAAGGCAGACAGGAAGACAACGGAGCAGGTGTCCTGGGAGCCCGCTGAGGAGAACGGGTCCCTGGCATCTGCTACAGTACAGGGAGAGAAATATAACAAAAAAAAAAAAAAAAAAAAAAAAAAGGAGGTAGAAAGATACAACATTGGGGATGAAAAAGACACATTGGGGATGAAAAAGATGCAGTCAAAACAAAGAGAAAAGAGATTTTCTGAAAAATTAAAATGATGAAGGAGAAAGATGGCAAGGGTCATGAAGTGGAAAGATAAGGAGGTGCAGATTAAGACAGGAGGATAAAGAATGGAGACCAAAACAAGGGGAATAAAAGAGGTAAGCAGCCTCCAGAGGACAGAGGAACAAGCCTTTGTGTTCTCAGCCCCTCTTAGCCTGAGTAAGCACATTTTTAAAATCACATCAACTTTCTTTAAATGCTGACTCAGCCTTCTGTTATGGACAGGCAACAAATGCCTGCTCTCACTCGGACAACGCTAAATGCACAGGCAGGCCAGGCTGGTTTCACCTTTATGAATGTTTTGTTTTCTAGTTCACAACAAGAGCAACGACAATGAGTTGGTAGATTTAAAGATTTTTTTTTTTGTCTTTTTATCTGTGTTGCAAAAGTGACATTGGTTACAGTCATCTATGACACATTTGGTATATTTATTAAATACCTGCTAAACTCACACTTAACAGTAATTTGATCATTTTCAAGTAAACTTTCATATTGGCCCCAGTAACATCTATTTGTTTTTGCCAGTCTGCTCTTCATACAATAAAGCTAAGAAGTAAATAAACTGATTTTAAACGGTTGATTAGTCAGCTGCTTTACACTTCACTAGTACCCTGCAGAGTGTATTTGAAGCGGGCCAACTTAAAGGACTAATTCAGTCTTTTAATGGTTGCATCAATTTGCCCCATAAGTTAATTTGCCATATAAGTCGACAATACATCTGGCTAGCAAATTTTTTAACAACTAGGAAACTGGTAAACTATTGAATTGGATTATATCGAATGTCGTTAGACAATCCAATGTAGTACAAAATCCAAAGATTTACTTTTCTTGGTAGAGTTAGAGGACTGATGTGTGGCTGTTGTAATTCAATAAAGAAGGATGTTGCACTTTCCCTAATCAGGTCCAGACCAGCGAGTCTGCTGCATTGATAACTGGAACAACTTTTCAGTCCAATGCTACTGAAAACGGTTGTAAATGGCATAATGGAAAGGCATTTTAATTACGCACGATCACAAGACACTTGCATTCCATCACGTCATTTTGTGATGACGTACTGAAGGTGCGTAACAAATGAAGGTAACAATTAAATGACGGTGATATAAAATGGAAGTATGCGCCAGAAAAATAATCCCACCCCTTTAGGATAAAGTTTCTCCTTCAATTAACAACATTTGTTTAAAATTTTTAACTAAATTCAAACTAGCTACATTACAATCTCATTGACATGCAAATTTTGAATGAACTTTTAAAATGTTGCAAAAAACATGCTGGTTGGGATCAAATCAACCAGGCTGTGCAAAACTTATTTTTAATCAGAAAACAATAAAATGTTTGCTACATCAAAACTCATAAATATGTTTCCATCTCCCCTTCAGAGCATCAACTATTCTTCAGAAAAGCCAAAAACCACCTCGAGCAAACATAGGAACCTTTTTTGAAATTTATAGTTATTCAAATTTTACTGTTTCAGTCAACCTTTTGTAATTCCATACTTCTAAGTACCCATGAAAAATGTTCATCAAAACACAAATAATAAAAGCCTTTGGACAGACAGATCATTTTGGATGCTGCAGTTTCCTGTCTGTTTGATGAGGGGAAAAAAAGTGTTAAATTTATGGAAGAAGCTAATATTGTCTATTTCTTCTTTTCAGGAAGAGAATAATTAACGACACTATAAAACATGTTATTCAGAAAAACAAAAAATATTTTAGCAAAAAGACTGTCCATGTTAAGTGCAATAAAAGAAAAATTCAAAAACTCTCAAATCATTGTGACTGTGTTTTTATTTGATGATTCAGCAGCCTTATAGTTATGAGAAACATCAAAAATGATCAAAAGGTTCAGCACAAGCTACTCATGTTCAAAAGCAAGGAGAGGAAATTCTTTCCCACCATTTGAAGCCGTTTCAGACCCAGCGTAGCATGACAAGATTAAACAATGTGACGTAATGAGAGGACCTCACATACAGGTCCTGACAGAAGACTTTTTTTCTCTCTCTCTGATCATTTAAGCAACCTTACAGTAATGTTAAAAAAAGCTCTATAAAATCTTCACACTCATCTCTCATTATGGACAATGTTGCTTTTTGATGCCAAGAACAGGATTTAGAACAGAGGTAGTGTTTGCTTCTCTGCATTTCAGACATTTCCCTGAGGAAAGTTTCAAAATTTCTGTGCAATCTCATTAACGATGCTCCAATGTGGAGATTAAAGAAAAAGGAACATCAAGAGCTAATAACCTGAACTGATGAGAGACAGTAAAAAGCACTCGGATAGAATTATTTTGAAATGACAAAATATGGAGGCAGGGAGTGAAAATCTCAGAGAGAGAGAGAAAGCAGTAAAACAGCATCAGCAGGCACCAAATGAATCAGCTCAATTTTCCCTGCTGTCTTGAGGGCTAGACCGTCTGACAGGCCAGAAAATAAGGATGACTCATCTCGATTCACTGAGACACACACATGCGTGTGCGTGAGTGAGTGCATATAAATATATATATTGGTGATGGATTATCTCCAGTATAACGATCACATTCGCACTCACAGTTATCATCTCAAACATGCAAACCCATATATCCTCATGCTAACCTTCATCACTTAAATGTGCAGCAATTTAAATGTTTTTTTTTTTTTTTTGCATGATGCTTTTATTTGGCCATTTCTGTTTTTTAAAGTGCTGCTGTTGCTCTCAGCACCTTTTTCATTGCCTCGTTGGGACAAATAAAGTTTTATTGAATTGAGTTTACAATCCAAGAGCATAAAAAATGGTTTTGAGCCATTAAAATGTATTAAAATGTATTAAAATATGTAGATTTCAGCATTTTTGGTCTATTTAGGAAAGAGTCTGGTTTTCCTAAAGAGAGACACTAAACCGTTTGTGGGGTCTCAGTTTTAAGGCTCAGCAAATAAAAGAAAACAACACACAAGCAAGACTAATACCCTGCAGTCACCAACATGTGACTCATCTATTAGCCTTTTCTCAGCCTGTCAGGGTTCACCAACACACACACACAGAAGCATCTGTGCACAGCATGCTCTCACACGCACGTTCATAAGACACTTGCATTCCAACGTGTCTTTAGAGAGGATCAGACTCCGGTGGTGAGGGGTTTCCAGATTGTGTGTGGGTGATATCTGAACAAGCTTCAAAAGACATCAGCGCCTTTGATCTTTCCAGTTACACTCTCAGATTCTCTTGTACAAATGCATGTGCACATTAATTTTTATTATTTTTGTCTGGTTTTCTGAAAAATTCACTTTTACAAAAAGTCTGCTTCCTTGAGCGACTTTTTTTTTATATTTTATAATCAAAACCAGAAAAGTTTGTTTCTAGAGTATCATTCACTTTTATGTGCTTGCTAGTCATTTCATATTTATCAATTAAGTTGTTGGAAATATTACTTTGAGAACAAGTAATTGATATTTTTAAAGCTGGATGGATTTTTGAATCAACTTTAACATGTTTTTGATTAGAAAAAAGGTGAATTATTAAGGCAGCGTTCTCAGGAATGTGCAGAACCATTATTAAACCACTTACAAAGTGAGAAAAATGGCAGTGAAACAACAAAGCTAAAGTGAGTTATCCTCAATAAGATACCAGCGTTTGATAAACAGCACAGGGTTCAAATGGTCTTTTTTGTTCTGGGAACAAACACGCAGTGTTAGCATGTCTTTTTTTTTTCTCCCCACTTTACCTGTTTTGGGTTCATTGTGGCTCTCATCCAGCACCAGGCTATTCATGCATTTAAGCTCCCAGTCCTGGACTTCAGTTTTCCACAATGCAGAAGCCAATACAGTATACTGGGCCCTGCAGAAGGAAATGTGTTTGGAAGAGCAAGACATAGGGGTTAAGAAATATGAAATGTGAAAAAAAAAAAAAGGGACAATTTTTAATTTGCTTATAAAACATACACATCACACCGACAAACTACAGTATGCATAGTTTAAAGATTTAAATAAGTGGCAAAAATCTGAGCTTTCAATGAAGCCAGCTTTCCCAATGAGACGTGAACAAATGATGTGTCAAATCCTTTAACTGAATGAAGGCGTCAGAACAACAAAACGGACAAATGAATGAATGAGAAGAGGCACAGAGGAAGACATGGGGAACAGAAAACAAAAAAAGAGACTGTGGGAGGACGGATGGCACAAGAAGGTTATGGGAATTATAAAGAAAGAAGTTTAGAATAGGAAAAACAAATAAGCTGATGATAACAGTGTATAGGGAAAGAGTGGGAAGGCGACCGATGGAGATGCGACTGTTTGCACGAGACAACACATTAAAAAAAATCAGAATAGATGTGTTTCAGAGAAGTAAAAGGTTAAATACTCTGTGATAACACTCTGCATGGCCACATAACATGTACAAGTGATCAAACAAAATCTGAAAAAAATAAATAAAATTAACAGAATATTATACACTACTGGTTCATGATAGAGTAAACATGTAAGTGATTTGATTCTAATTCATAATATATTGTGAAATTTTCTAAACTTGTCAAACACAGAATTCCCTAAAGCACTTGAGGACACTTGTTTAAAACTGCAAACATGTTCAAATACAACAAGAATTTACTGCAAATCAAATTCACTCTAATGTTTGTTGAGCTTCCCTCATCTTATGCAAATGCTTATAATCTGCTGATCCTACATAGTGCCTTTCAGGCCACATGTCTGAATTATTAAAGTTTAAAGTCCAGCCTTTATTGGTATTTTTTCTCAATAAATTAGTGAAATTGTTAAACATATGTTTGTAAAAGCAGGCACCACACAAAGGGATATCTTAATGCTGCAAGAACACAAAAAAATAAAGCCGAGACTGACGATAGTCTCCCTCCCAATTTCTTATCTCCGTGCTGCTTTTTGACCCGACAGCACTTAACCTTTTTTTTTTCCCCCCTCATCATTTTGTACTATTCCCAGGATCTTCCCAGTGTAAGGAGATCCCCGTCCAGAGAGCCAGTCATACCACTTAGTGTTGACTTCTGACCAACCTTTCGCAACAATGCCAAGACGGCAACAATGACTTCTCAATGTGATGTGGTGGCAGTCTGCCCACTGAAAACCAGACCAAGAACAAAACCGGTTTGTGAATGGTTGCCTTAATTTATGCATGAACAAACTGCAAAAGAGGTTCACACATGGATCAAAATGTGATAAAGTAAATATCTGCATAATTCAGCTATATAAGGTGGTAAAACATGAATAGCATTTTAGGATGAGCAGCTGTAAAGATATTTTCCAAAATAAATGTCCTTAGTTACACTCCTCAAAGTCACCAGCACTTACTAAACCAGAGGCTTTAGACTGAACATGATCCAAAATGCTAGAATTATGAATACCTCACATGGGATGAACTGCAGCATCTAAAGGGAGCATATATTTATGCAAAGATGATTAACTAGATCTTAATTATTAACTTGCATCAGTTCTTCCATAGACACATGCTTCATAAATCAGGATCAGTGGCCCTACCAAGTTGCCATAACTACAGCTCCATGTCAGCAAACATGTCAGTTGCCATGTGACACTTGCATTCAAGATCACGAGAGATAGCAGACCGAGACAGAAAGCTGCTCTGACTGCCATTGAAAGAAAAAATTCAGTAAAAAGGATGTCATCCAAGTTTAAAAAACAAAACAAAAAAAAAGACACTTCCCATGGACCACCTTGTTTTTCCAAAACACTCAGCATCTAAACATCTCCAGTTCTGACACCCTGATTGAGATTCATGAATAGATCTGTTTGGAGTTGAGCCTAAAGGCTGCACATTTCTAAAGGCGACACATTCTTTTAGATAATTCATGAGGCGACATTTCTGAATGGGTTTCTCAGGCAACATATTTCAGAAAGCAAAATTCTAATTACATCTGCATATTTGTGTTTCTGCCCAGTAAAGAAACAATTTGTGCCTAGATTATTTATGCTACAAAATAATACATGTCACTTACATATCCACTGGTACTCTTAACAGCAGGGGTAACATTGTTCCTTCATCATTCAGCTCCATCAATCGAGGCTCCAGAAGTTCGATGATGGTCAGAGCAGTTCGGAACACAGCTTGCAGGCCTATCCAGAGAAAACCCTTTTGAAAATAATGTCAAGAATTTTTGAAGATTTTTTTTTTTACATTAGTTTGTGTGTGTGCCTGCCTTGTAAAATGATGAGGTCCCAGACAGCGAGAACAGAGTCCCAGCAGGGCAGGGAAGTGAAGAGGGTGAGAAACCACGGCATCACAAAATGGACTAACAAGACTCCCGCCGAGTCCTGCAGGGAGGATGACACAACAGGAAAGCTTGATTTGGCATAACCAACAATGTATTAAAGATGCGTTTTACAGTCACATGGATGATAAATCTGTTCTTTAAATTAATCTCAAGTCAAGCATCCAAAACCACTTATGTATTGTAAAAATTCTAGATGACCAACTTTTCTTGGAGGTATGTTTGCACAAACATTTTCTGTCATTTGATCTGCGAAAAATACCAAAGTTAATAGATTGGTTGAATCTATTACCTTTGTATGATTTCTATTTTTATTGTACATAAAAAAAAAAAAAACTCCATAACAAAGACTCAAGAGTCAGTGCAGGAGAAAGTTTTCACCTGTGCTTCTTTCAAATAAAACATTGGCTAAAAGCTGTCATTTTATGACAAGTCTGGATGAGATGGCTTCAGCCAACACCACCTTCCCACACATCTAATTTCTAAAGCAGTGAAAAACAAATTTTAACTGATAACAGTACAGAAAAAAAACAAAAAAAAACGTATTTAGACAAGCCACAACATGCAATTCTATTCCTGCTTGCACATGCTTTAAATGACGCTCCATGAATAAGAAGAAAGAAGACTCAAAGAGGATTATGTGATGGCCACGACTGAGAAATGTACACCAGTGGGATCAAGTAGAATTGCTTCATCTCATGTGAGCCTGCTAGTGCGCCGATATGGTGAAACTGGTGAACAAATAGCCACTAAATAAGCTTCCCACACCCCCAAAAAACTAACTAAATTTGTTTTTACACAGATTTTAAAGTTTGTTTTTACATGGCTGCTGCAAAACAGCTTTTCTTTTTGCATCCTTTTACTTAAAATTACTAGAAAGTAACTTATTTTTACCCTTTAACTGAGAGTAAAATAAAATTTTTGTTTATCACTAAAAAGTTCCATCAAATCAATTTCAAATCAATGTGGAAAAATATGCAGGGACACAAATTATCTGTGGTGGTACATTTTCCGCTGTTAGAGTCAACTGTCCAGTCTTTACGCACCTGCATGAAACCAGAAGACTAAATGCACCAAATGAATGGTTCAATCACGTTTTGTACGTCAGGAAAGTGACATCCCAGGAATATACTCAATGTAGAACTGCATCAACAACAATGACAAGCCTAAAGCCAGTAGTGGATGGCAGAGGAGGCCCAGTTGGTGATGGATTCATTACATAGGTCCCAAGCAAAGGACTTACTCCTTACTTGGCTATGACATGCACTCAACTGTGTGCTGAATATTTCTCTCTTTTAAGAGCCTCCGAAGTCCACAGTAAACACAAGAACCTGAGTTTTCTCCCATTTATTTGCTTTCCCCAAAAGAGTGGCCGGGCATTGGGCCGGACAAGGTTCTCATGGTTTGATAGTTTTGGTAAAAATATCATGGAATTGCAATAACTTACACATATATTTTAAGCAAAAAATGTATATTTTTAAACCGAAAAACAAACACTCTTACCGTTTCACAGAAAATAATACAAATTATCATGGAATATTTATTTATTGGTATTTTGAGACGTAGACTTCTGTAAGAATATAGTAAAAACCAAATCACTAAAGTAGGAGCTAATAAGCCAAGGTTTCTTAGTTAAATGTGCCATTTGTTCCAGTGGCAAGCCTGTGGACAAGCATGCTGGCTTTATCTTTGTAATTCTAGTGGATTGTTTAAAACTATTTTGATTCTGTGCTCCGATTACAGAATATATACAGCTCCATTTTAACTGACAGTATTTTTATTGCACTACCTCAAAGCAATATTGACATGATGAATCTTAAAACTTCTGAATGATCGCTCAAGTAATAATCTGTTCATTTGTTTTATTAACAGCACTAGCATGTTTATAATGAGCTGGATAAAAGTACAAGAGTGAAGAAAGAAAAAAAAAAATCAAACACATGACAGAGAAATTTTTTTGACTTTATGAAAAGTAAGAAGTTTGCGAGAATGACATGAGCGCGGTAAAGTTTTTTGATCCCTGCTATTTAGATCAACACTGAGGATTTTCTTAAGCATGGAGAAAACATTTAAGCCTATAAACACTATGTTGCTGGCAAGTAAAGCCAAAGGCCCTTTGTTTCTCACCAAGTGCTTGGAGAGCCGAGCCTTCCGGTGTTTGAGGAACTGATCAAAGACCTTCACCTGATGTTGGACTCTGATTAGAAGAAAAAGAAAAATGTCGGTTTAGTTTTATTGTAGCAGAATAGAGAGAATCAGAGGCGGATACAACAAAAAACGATTTTGAACGTAGTTTCAGGAGCTGATTCTAAATTACACTGAGAATGCAGAAATGAAATATTATATAATTTTTCTAAAGGCATGTTGTGCACCTTCAAACTCAGTTCTTACTTTGTGAGACTGAGGTCAAACAGTTCAGCCAGATATTTGGATTTATCCAACAAGGTTGTCAGAGCCCAGAAAGCCTCCTCCTCTTCCAAATGCATCAGCAGCACAGCAGCTATATAAGACATCCCTGTGAAACAAACAAGAACATGCATGTTTGCTTTTTTTCTGGACAACAAAGTACAAATCAGATTTAACATAAATATTTTAGACATTGGAAGATATATCTAATAGGCTATATAGAGCTTGAAATGCTTTTATAGTGTTTGTTTCTAAGAGAGAAACTACAATAAATAAATTATTTCTTTTCTGATCCTGCAGAGACAACAAAAACATTTTTTCTTTTCTCATCTCGTCTACTTACTGGGTCAAATTATTTTCCACATAACAGTTTTGATGAAATATCACCTGGAATTTGAATCACCAAGGTTTTACACAATACAATGATGGGCATCAACAGACAAGGTTTAGCAAGACTTTTACATTTATTTAACTTGTTTTTACTTCTTTGGTTTAAATTTGTATATAATGAAAGGCAAATTCTTCAAAAGAAAAATTGTTATTTTATTTCTTATTGTTTATAATGGCCAAAATTATAAGCATTTTTACTATTTAAATTAAACTAGAGCAGAAATGTCAATAGAATCTTATTCACTAATTTTTTCTAATGTAAAACATATTTAATACATTTCCCTGTACATTTATTGGAACTCCTTCAGGATGGGGAAAAAAAAACACAAAATAACATAAAAAATTTAACTATGTAATTATTGTCCTCTACTACCATCTTCTGGTCATAATGTGTATTACAGTCATCTCTTCAGAAAACTCCTGAGATTTGGAAACACTGTTGGAAAAAGTGGGATTTTTTTTGATGGTTTAAACTTGGGTTCACTTTGAAGTTTTGAATAAAATACAAGGTGCAAGTCATAACATAAATAACAGACTTGCTTTAATTCAAATGCATCGCTGTATTTTGTTATGTTTACAAGACGTAAAAGACAGAAAAATATAGACACAGCTGTGACACCTTAGGAAAATACAAATAAATATGTAAACATATATAGCGAGATACTTGTAAATATAAGAACTCTTCTTGAAAGTCAGTGTTGTGTAGCTGCAGACAATGACTTTGTATAGTGACAAAGTTTGCATAGTAAGGTTTTTGAGCTGAGAGGACAAGTCAGGAACAGAGAGAAAGGCAGGGGTGTGCAGTTATGAGAAAACGTTACCTTGGCTGTAACCAACTTGTGGATTGTATTTTGCATAAGCAACGAGGACCCTGAAGAGTTTAGCCTGACCCTCAATGGCCTCTGAGCTCTGTCCCATCAGGGACCGGTGGGTTGGAAAGGATCGCTCTGTGGTCAGATGAGATCACACATAATAAACAACATTAATTTCTTCTACTCAGCCTAAATCATTATAATAGGTAATGTCTTACCTTAACACTTTGTATTAATGCATATAAAACAGATGATACATATGCAATTACAGAGAAGTAGCGTGGAATGAATTATAGCAAAATTATGGATTAAAATTATATGACTGGAAGTATATGAGCCTAAAGGCAAAGTTTGCTTATATGTTTTACCCCTTCATATATAATCTTGAAAAAACTGGTAAAATTGAAAAATAAAATGTTTTTGCAGCCTTAGCGATATCTGTTGTTGCACTTTTTTTGTCATCTTTGAATGAGACACAATTCAATATCAAAGATAGTTTGAGTAAATATAAAAGATGTCTGAAACAGCCAAACACTATATAAAATGTTTAAAAGTCAATGTTTTTAACCAGAAATTAACTGAAAAAGAGAAAAACAAAATTGGAAATGTGGGTTCAGTTTCACAATCCACACCCAGACTGTAGAATCATAAAATTCAAAAGGCCAAAAGATATCAAAGCTTCCCATTATCCATTAGAAATCCTACTGGGATTGGGTGGCATGACGTTAAACAAGCTACTCATGCTTGAAAACGCTCAAATATGCCTGGCTTAACAACTCGGAAAAGAAGAGTGGACCACACACAATGCCTCCACATGGATCGAGACTCTGTTATCACAAGCACCTGATGAACAGCTGTTACTGGAAAGTGGAGCACCGAAAGCTGCTTATGTGGCATATCCATTTTCTCTTTGAGAAAACTTGGTTTGGTCGACTTTTTCTACACCAAAACAAAATCTGCTTTTTTTTTTATTTTTATTTACTCAGGCTATCTTTGTCTCATGTTGAAGTTTGTTTAATCATATAAAACTAATTTATCTAGCAAAAACAGAAGAGGTCCCTAAGGGGTTAAATGCTTTTTCACAGCACTGCAGGAATGGAGTGAGGCTTTAAATGTGTTTTTCCGTATGAACTCACGTAGGTCAAGGGCGATCTGTCTGAACAGAGTTATTTCATCGATAGAATAGCAATTCTCATTCGAGCCCGAGAGCTGTCGTTGGTTCAAACCCAGATCATTCTGAGTGTCGCTCAGGGTGGCGATCGCAGACAAAATGCCATATTCACTGACGCCCAAATCCACAAGGGGCCCTCGCACTTCTGACAAACATGTCTGTTTAAAGGAAAAGAAAAAAAAAAAAAAAGTATAAACTTTTCTTATAAGAAAATGTATAATGTTTCATCTATTGAAGAATAAAATAACTGTTTTGAGATTAATAAGTTAATGGTGTGTTGTACGGGCAAAATGTAAAAAAGGGACAAAACACACACATTAAACATAAATATCATGGGAAAATAAAGAATCTTTAATTTACCTGATAGTTGAAGTCACTACATTCTCTCACACCGTCAATGTTCAGAAGGCACTTCCACACTCTCCCTCGCAAACTTGGAGGAATGCCCATCCGGATAAAGCGTTCGATCTGAAAACAATAAGTCAAAGAACAAACGAGCTTAGATGGCAAGGAACGTGTTTTCACTCTTTGTTTCTTCCATAGGTCTAACCTGACTCTTGCAGATGAAGCTGGATCCATTCCAGTAGCTGAGCAGTTCACACAGCTCCTTCACCTTCACCAAGCTCAGCTGGGGGTAGCTGACAGAAAGCATTTGTGGAATAACCTTCAATGTCGTTCACCCATAGCAATATAGCCAGTCATGTTTTAACTGTTCTCCTGTTATTGGAAATTAGGTCTTGGAGTTAGAAGGTCCACAAGGACAACATCGCTCCCCGAAGGGAAACTGCAGCTCATTCATACGGTTTTTCAACAGGTTCAGGTCTCAGCTCTACTGACTACTTTATATAGTCAGTTGACTTTTAGTGGTCAGTTTTAGTGGTTAGTTCTGGCAGCTGGGGCAATAACTGGATGCTGAATGTTTTGCATTTTTGTGTTAGTATTATGATGCAGCAGAACAATACTATTGTTTGTCATCTTGCCTGTAACCAACTTGTGGATCGTATTTTGCATAAGCAACGAGGACCCTGAAGAGTTCAGCCTGACCTTCAATGGCCTCTGAGCTCTGTCCCATCAGGGACCGGGTGGGTTGGTATTTAATTCAGACTGAAGCGACGTTTTACATCACAAGATGAAAACAAAACACATCTTTAGCCTTATAAAGTCACGACAAGCTTAAACAGTATTAATTTCACGGAACTGAACGAGCATTAATTAGGTCAAACATGCGTCGCACCTGTAATCGTGACATCTGTGGTGAAGTTTTTGCTCCCTTCTGTTGGTGCAAGCAAAGCCGAATTCATCAAAACGCGCACTCTCACTGCGCCTCTTATCTGTCGAGCGTCTCCAGCTGGCGCTGCTGCTGCTGCTGCTTCTTCTTCTTCTCATGCTACTTTCCTTTTTCTATCCACTAATTTCTAAACGACCCGCTTTGTTCAACTACTGTCAAGCTCAACGAAATTCAAATTTGACCACGCCCCTAATCCTACGTCACGGAGCGTCACCGGACTATTTTCTTATACCATAATTCTGATTGTGGATTGTAATTTATTTTAAATAGTAAATATAGTTTAGAACCATTTAAAATGTCTTAACAAATCTGGCTCTTTGTAAAGTGAAAATACCCGGATAAAGACTTTCGTTCTGCTACTTGTTTAACTCTTTCTCCGCCGTTCAGTCTGTGAAATTACCGGGCTGAAAGTGACGACGAGATGCCAAGGGAAGAGTTGCTATCTTGAGCGCAAAAAACACAGTCAAACGCTGTTGTATGGTTTCATAAAACGCGCTGTGCAGACCGTAATGCGAGTCCCTTTCTCCGCCGCCCGCCAAGCCGGCTGGAAAATGATGCGGACCCGGACCAAGTCACGAGATACTAAAAAGGTCATTGGCGAACTTTATGACAAATTACTTATGCAGTATTGTTGTTTATTCTTGATGAGGTGGAGGAAAGCTAAATTAAAGAGGTTTTAAAAGTCGAACATTTAAATTAAAAGGGGGGATTAATAAGTTAATGATCAAAGCCACGGTGTGCTTTAATATTTATTTGCGTCGATATCTGGAAATGCGAATGAATGAAATAGTATTAATTTTTCAGAAAAACTTTTATATATAGGTATCACAAACCAAAGCAGAACACATTCAGCTGGTCTGATTCCCTACCTACCCACCCATATTCATTTTTAATACATGTAGAGCAAACTTTGCTGTTGTATTGATAGATAGATAGATAGATAGATAGATAGATAGATAGATAGATAGAT